>SSNS01000242.1:2280-28953 GCA_006937985.1 Aphyosemion australe | reverse complement strand
TTAGTGCGTGAGGCAGACACCTTGTCTACTTTTAAGACTAGGCTCAAAACTTTTCTATTTGATAGGGCTTATGGTTAAATTCTGATGTTAGCCCAGGTTTAGACGAGTGGGGAGCAGAGGGAAGTGGAGTGTACAGAGGGGACTACTGTCGTTAAAGACTTCTCCCTGGCCCTGCCTCCCACATGCCTCCATCTAAAAGGCTAGGTTATCCTGAGTTATCTCTGTAGTTATGCTGCTATAGGCTTAGACTGCTGGAGGACATACTGACCACTTTCCACACTCTGCTACTCTCTTCTACCACCACTCTCTAACTGCATTATTTCCTGTTATTCCAGCTGTTAACTTTATTTTCTCTCTAAGTGTTTTTCTCCCCAGAAGAAGCTACACTGGCGTTCTGCTGAGCTGTGGTTGCCTCATGGAGGGGGCCATCGGCTGGCACACTGCTGCCAACCACCTAACATTCTCCCTTTCCTGATATTACATCTTACTTTCTTTAACATAGAATGTGCTACTATTAGTTCACCTATTGAATTAATTATAGATTCACTCAGATAAAGACAATAAAGTTTCTCTTACTCTTACTAAATAGAACTTCTACTAAGAAATCACAGTGTAGCCATAGAAACACTACTTGATATATGTGGTGTGTGTGTGTGTGTGTGTGTGTGTGTGTGTGTGTGGGTGCGGGGTGTGCCTGTGCCTGCTCTGTCTTCTCAATCCCCAGTGAGCCGTAGCGGATGGCTGCTCATACTGAGCCAGGATCCTCTGGAGGTTTCTTCCTGTTAAAAGGGAGTTTTCCTTCCCACTGTCGCTAAATGCTTGCTTAGTATGAGGATTGTACCAACACAATGACACTAGTCAGTGTCTTGATGCAATCTGCTGGGTCCCTTATATAGGAAACTTTTTTACTGATTGGCTTATGAACTGAACTGTATTGGAATGTTTACTTTGTGAAGTGCCTTGAGACGACTCTTGTCGTGATCTGGCGCTATATAAATAAACTGAATTGAATTGAATTGAATTGAATTAAACACCAGGCATCCACAGTCCCCCCAGCTCCGCTGACCCGCCCCTCCTGAGAACACACGCTACATGAGGGGCCTCATTTTGCGCATTAGGAAGCATTCTCTCCAAATGCGCAAAAGGCGCATTCCGTGAAGCACGCCCATACAGCACCGTCAGCTCCCGCCAGACCAAGCAAGAGGAGAGAGAGAAATACGACGACTTACCCAACACCGTGCGTTCCTGCAATGACTGACAACAGCACGCAGCCATATATATATATATGTATATATATATATATATATATATATATATATATATATATATATATATATATATATATATATAATATGTAGGAAAACATCCATTCATTCCTTACAGAGAAAAAAGACTAGTGTTAATAGAAAGTGCAACACTTTATTTTATTTATCACTATTTAAAAACTATATTTTAATTTATTCCTTTATTTCATTTTTAAGGTTTGAAAATCTCAGAACACCTATTTGAACAGAATGTAGAGTATTATATTGTTGAAGAGAATGTGTTGTAAAGAATGATGTTGGAGATGTGCACTGATGTTCAAATAAACCTACATTGTAAAGCAACTCTTATTTGCACTGAATTGAAAATATTTTAGAAAAACACGCAGAATTACAAGGCTTTACAGAGCAGTGTGCTACTGTGGACTATACATATAAAGTTGTAACATGATTTTAATAATAGTAGGTCATGAAGTGGGCCGGTCTGGGGTCTGAAACTCCAGAGCTGAAAATGTGTCCCTGATCTAAACTAAACATTTCATAGAGGTTCATGTGAATGTCATGTTAGCAATTTTTACACCATGATCATTTCTTAACATTACTTTCTTATTTACACAAAGTTCTGTGGTCATTTGTAATGAACATTGGTTTTGCTACTGTAGCACTTCTGGGTGATAACTCCACTAGAACAAGTACGGAATATCAAATCTGTGCCAGCGTGACAACGAAAACTAAATTTGCAAAAAAAATCTATAAAATCTTTTAAGGCACTTTGTAACTAGCCCCATTGTGACAGAGAAAATTGTGCCGAGACCTTTAAGAATCAGAAGTAAATGTCACTGGCTTTTGCAGGTATCACATAGTAGTTGCTTTTGGTTCTGTGATCCAGCGGTGCCCATCAAAACAAAATGACAGCTACTATAATAGAGAAAACTTTCTCTTTTCATGCAGATTATTTTGTTAATCGCTTCCTTTTAACACATCAACAATCACCTGACAAACGCATCACAACAGCTATACCAGCAGAACTAGAGGTATTTAGAGCACAAAACACTATTTAAAGCCAAAAGGGAGTTAGTATACATAGGTTGGTATTTCACAGAACTCAAGAGTTGACTTTAATATCCAGCTTTAATCCTCTCTGTACATAGCAACAGCTGCAGCTCCGTGTGACAGTAAGTAAACCATGGCTCAGGACGTTTTTGCAGTGAACCAGCAGCAACAAGAGTAAGAGATGAATGACTTTAAAATACACAAAACCGAGACAACACATTCCCTGTTTCTATCTCTCTCACACACTCATGAACACACACCTCCTGCTCTGATCTGGTTCAGTGGGGTCTGTTCAACAAGTAATGACTGTGCTATGTGCTTTTTATTTTTCTTACTCCCATACAGTTGACTCATGTTCCACTGCTCGTTGTGTGCATGCATTCGCTCTTCTCAAACGCACAATAACCCACGACGTGGTGTGATCAGTGACTGTAGCCGAAACTATTGCAGACGTGTTTCAAAATGAGTTTGAGGAGGAGCTGTTCAATTTCTCAACTGACTGGCTGTTGAAAGGCTGAGCTGCTTATGTAAATATGCAACTGTGTGCAAAAAAAACTATCACTTGTATATGCAGGCTCCAGCATTCAAACACACATATAAACACATAAACTTAAAGCATATTAACCCTTTAACTGGCAGGTCAACAGCTTGGTGAAGCGTATTTTAGTCCCTACATCTTACTGAAACAAGAACTAAACTTAAACACAAATGTTTTAAACATGGAGCTGCTTGTGTGGAAGTTAAAAGGTTTAGTAACTGATAAAAGGAAAACTTTGTGTTTTGTTGGGTTTTTTTTGAGGGGGGGCAGATAAAAGTAGTTTAATTTACACGGACACACACACACACACATATGGACATACTGCTGCGGAAAAAGTATACCCCTTTACAGATTGAATCTGTTGTTGCTGCTATCAGTCACTTCAAAGTTTCAGGTCAGCAAATAAATGTCAGCAATTAAATGTCACCAAAGATAATCTGAATAAATACAAAATACAGTTTTCAAGTAATGGTTTCATTTATTAAAGGTGTCCTATGCAGTTAACCAACAATCTAAAACAGAGCTTTGAGCCTCCAAAAAGCATAAGAAAATTTTTTTTGGCTTTCATCTGTCCCAGGAGCCCTGATACAGGCCATTCTAAACTCCCTTACTCAGGCCTTCAGTGAAAAGAGCTGTTGACCCCTCCCACTCGGCCAGGACATGCTGATTGGTTGGTTTCCCCAGAAGGCCTCAGACACATGCAGGTTTGAGGAGGCGTGGCTCCCCCGGCGAAGAAACTGTGGGACTGAGGTGAATGTGGACATAGTGTCGGTGGGAAACAGGGGAGGCTGGTATCCCAGCGACATCTCGAAGGGAGACAGGCCAGAGGACGAGGAGGTATGGGAATTGTGGGCATACTCGATCCAGGGCAGTTGCGAACTCCAACCAGAGGGGTTGTACGAGCACACACATCTTAGCATGGACTCCAGCTCCTGGTTGAGCCTCTCACATTGGCCATTGGACTGAGGATGGAACCCAGAAGTGAGAACTACCCAGGCCCCCAGGCTGGTGGCGAAGTCCTTCCACAGACGGGAGATGAACTGGGGACCACAGTCTGACAGGATCTCTGAGGGAAGCCCATGCAACCGGAACACATGTTTGATAAGGAGTTGCACGGTCACAGAGGAGGAGGGCAGCGATCTGAGGGGAATGAAATGGCAGGTCTTAGAAAAACGGTCAACAATGGTCATGATTACTGTGAAATTCTTGGAGGGTGGTAATACAGTGACAAAGTCCAAGGCTATGTGGGACCAGGGTCTGGAGGGGATTGGCAGTGGTTGGAGGAGACCCTGGGGAACTTGATTGCCACTCTTACTCCGGGCACAAACCTGACAGGCTGCCACATACTCTTTTACCTCCCTGTACATGGATGGCCACCAGAAGGAGCGTCTGATGAAGGCTAGCATGCGGCTGACTCCGGGATGGATAGAAAAGCGGGCCGTGTGAGCCCAGTGGAGAAAGGCACCTCTTACACAGGTTGGAACATACAGCCGGTTAGGGGGGCCCTGGCCAGGATCGGGCTCGGATCATAGGGCTTCCTGGATCTTGGTGTGTATGTCCCAGGAGAGGGCGCCCACCATGCAGGATGGTGGAATGATGGTTGTGGGGTCTGCATCCAGATCTGAGGAATACTGTCTGGACAGGGCATCTGGCTTGGTGTTCTTAGCTCCGGGTCTGTAAGAGATTTGGAAATTGAAACGTGAGAAGAATAAGGACCATCGGGACTGTCGGGGGTTAAGTCTCTTAGCTTCCTTCAGATAGGCCAGGTTCTTGTGATCCGTCCAGATGAGGATAGGATGCTCAGCTCCCTCCAGCCAATGTTTCCATTCTTCCAATGCCAGTTTGATAGCGAGGAGTTCTCGATCACCGACGTCATAGTTCTGTTGTGCAGGGGATAGCCGACAGGAGGAGAAGGCACAGGGATGAAGTTGTGGTCTGTTGGGGAGAACTGAGACAACACTGCACCAGTACTGGTATCTGAGGCATCCACCTCCATTACAAACTGACGTGTAGTGTCAGGAAAGACTAATATGGGGGCCTGAGTGAACTTGGCTTTGAGGGTAGAAAAGGCGTGAGCAGCTGTCCCAGACCAAACAAAGGGTGTCTTAGTGGAAGTGAGTTGAGTGAGGCAGGGCGGTCTGACTATAATTTTTGATAAATCTCCGGTAGAAGTTAGCAAAGCCCAAAAACTGCTGCAACTGTTTGCGTGACATGGGGGTTGGCCAGTCCACAACAGCCTGAATTTTTTTGGGATCTGATTGTAGTTGGTCGCTTGCCAGAACAAAACCCAGGAAACAAACAGAGGGAACATGAAACTCACATTTCTCCGCCTTAACGTACAGCCGGTTCTCCAGGAGGCGCTGGAGAACCGCCCGCACATGTCTGTGATGGTCCTCTACTGATCTGGAGAATATTAGGATGTTGTCGAGATAGATGGTTACAAACTGATTGAGGTAGTCCCCCAGAACACTGTTAACAAGGGACTGGAACACAGCCGGGGCATTGGTCGAGCCAAAAGGTATAACTAAATACTCAAAATGCCCCAAGGGGGTCTTAAACGCCGTCTTCCACTCATCCCCTTGAATGAATGCCCCTTTAAGGGAGTCTTGTTCCAGAGTGGAAGCTGCTGCGATGGTTCGGAATTCTATGGCGAAGTCAGCAACTGACCGGCGGCCCTGGTGAAGATTCCACAGTCTTTGTGCCGTCTCGGTGGGGGTCTCTGAATCACGGAAGTTTAGGTTGAACTCAGCCAGAAACTTAGACAAGGGACTCTTGAAAAACTCAGGGTGTCTGCTCCGAGCCTTGGCCCATCGCAGAGCCTTTCCTCGAAGTAGACCAACAATAAAAGAAATTTTTGCTCCATCAGAGGGGAATGACTCAGGGGAGCGTTGAAAAGCCAGCTCACATTGGAGAAGGGAACCCCGACTGTTTTGCATCTCACCACTGAAGGTCTCCACCGGCGGAGCCTTCGTCGTCCGGAAACATCCGGCTGTAGCACCAGGGAGTCTGGCGATTTCCGGTTCGGGAGAAACGGATGGCTGAGAAGAGGGTTCCGTAGCGGGGTGGTTGTGTTGTTGCTGATGGACCATGGAGTCTAGTTGGAACAAGCGTCGTTAGTATTTGGTAATTGCTCTAAGAGGGTGTTTAACAAGGACTCATGTTTGGTCAGGACTACAGCGAGTCCGGGTGGAACAGATTCTGTATTGGGACCAGACTGGTGGCTGGATGATTCTGTCATGTTCATGGTGAGTTGTCTGACCCATGACATACAGAATCATACAGAGACAGAATTGGTGTAACAAAAAATGTATTAATAAGGGTAACTAAGGGCGCTGCTTCAATAATGGTGGAGCAGGAGTCTCATCGGAGGCACGTCTAGAAAACAAACAGGTATTAGCCACATTCCTTGGGTTTTGTGACAGGAAGAGTGGAGGTTGCAAAGGCTGGAGCTTACTGTGTCCTGGGAGGGATGATAATTCCGCTGAGGTAAAATGTTGTCCAGGAGACGTGGAGACGTGGAGGGAGCTGAGACTGAGGAGTGAACCAGGCTGTGATTTTCCAGGAGCATAGAGGAGCTGGCGAGAGCAGGCGAGTGGCTGAGGGACAAGAACCAAGGAATGGCAGAGAGTCAGGCGGAACTGGAGGAGTCCGGATCGCAGTGCTGAGTTGAGGTGAGTACTGGAATTAGGAACACTGCAAGGAACAGAGCAAGAGGTAAGTAGCTGCTTGGACTACTCCACAACAAGAACTTCAAAACACAATGTGAAAACTGGACGTGGCTTGGCCGTGACTATCCACAACACATCAATACCCTGTGTGAGTAATCATCCAGCGTCGACTCTGTGCCTGACTGCTGCTTAAATCCTCCAGCTGGGCTGATGACAAATCAGTGGCAGCTGGGCACACTCAGCCACTCCTGCCTGCAGAAAGGGAAAAAAAACCCAACTCCAAACAGAAAAACCCCCCAACTCCAAACAAAAACACCTAGATGTCAACAACATTGTGACACGACTTATCTCACATTTACCCAAAAACTTACTGACGATCCTCCAAGACTCCTGAGAACATTTTCTGTGGTCTGATAATACAAAAGGGGGATTTTCTGAAAGGTGTGTCTCCTGTAACATCTGGTGTAAAACTAACCTTAACAGTCAGACACAGAGGTGGTGGTTTGATGGTCTGGGCTGCTCTGATGCTTCAAGACCACTGATGGAACCATCAATCCTGCTCTTCAGCAGAATGTCCTGAAGGAGAATATCTGACCTTTGACCTTAAACAGGTGGTTCATGCTTGAAAACCCACCAATGTGGGAAGAGTGGGACGAAAATCCTCCAAAGCAATTTCATTTCATTTCATTTTTTCCTGTCAAGAGTTTTATTACTTATGAAGTTGGTTTTGGTATCTCAATGGGTTCAGATACATGATATCCTCATTAGCAAACATCTTATTGTATTTACTCGGGTTATATTTATCTGATATTGGAATCTGTTTACTGGTTTAAAACATTTAAGAGGCAAAAAAAAAATCCAGAAGAAATTAATGAAGGGGAAAAAATCTTTCTTGGCACTGGCTGTAACACATTGTGGGCCTACGGTGCTGGGGCATTCAATAATTGAAAACAGGGCTAATAATCCAAGAGAATGACAATCCTGAAAGATTATGTGAACTCAAACATTAACACAATTAAGTGTGCGAGCACTGGGGTATGTTGCAACATTAGACACTGTCTTAATAGGCCCCCAGCACGAACACAGGAACGTGTGCGAGAGGGAATGCATGCATGACAGCTCATATCACCATGGTGCGATCAGGAAAAGGCAGAAGTGAAGCAGAGGCTGTTTTTAGAGTGCCAAATGCTGCTAATCAGGAAAAAATACTGTTATTTTACAGTATTATCAGTTTGATTACCGAAGCAGAAACCCAGCAAGACCTCGCTTAAATCCTGTGACAGGAAAAGCACAGCGATAACAAACGGTCTTATTTTTTTATAGCAGTGATCCGCTTGTTAAAGACAGACGCTTTATCAGACAGTGAGCAAATGATTCAATTGTCTCCTGGTGATTCCATGCCTTAGCAACAGCCGCCGGGTCGGCGTGGTGACGGCCCAGTTCTGATTTATCTAGCAAGCTGCACTCAGGTGCTGTTTTGTTAACAGGATTGCAGCCATTTATAACTGTGTTTCATTACAGTACTAAGAGCCGATAAGATGATCACTCACACACACACGCACAAATTCGCACACACAGAGGCGCTAATTCAATCCGCTGACAGGGAAACATGGCAAACAACATCCATTATGGCCTCAGAGCTAATTGGTTATGTGGGGATGGAGGGGGTGGGGGTGGAGGCAGGCCAGGGAAATGGTACTGAAGCCTGAATTTGGTGGGGGATTTCTAAAATGAGGTGCACCATTGCAGAATATTTCCCCAATTTTTCACCACCCATTGCTTGCAATTTTTCATCACATTTATCTCTCCCACTCTTACTTCACACCTAGAAACAGGACACAGCCTTTTGCAAGCTCAACATGCAGCTATTAATCCTCTCCTCCAGTCTCCTCCTCTTCTTTTTGTATTTTTCCTTCTTGCCCTGGGCTGAAGTAGGAATGAAAATACCTGCCAATAAAGCAAATGCGTCCATCTGACCAGCAGCAAGCAGTAAGCCCAAAACAAAGCTAGCATCTTGGCCCCAGGTGGCATCAAACCATCTGTGACATTTAATAATTTCCCCTCTCAGGCTAACCTCCACCCCCACCCTCCTCGATCACCTGACTCACTATTACTATTAAAGATAAATCTTCTCCCGTGCACTGAAGAAACCAGGAGGGAGAGACCTGGTGGTGATGAATCACCTTCATTCATGCAAAGACCAGATCTTTTAGGATTCCTGGCTTTGGCTCTGTTTATTTACTTCGTCCATCACACCACATCAGCAACAGAGTGACAGTGGATGAATGGCTGGAGAGGCAGGCAGATCGTCAGACAGATGGAGTTGCAGAGAGAAATAAATAATGTCAGCGGAGGTGTTTAAGGAGAGATGGGAGGGGGGAAATTATAATAAAAGGACAGAGAAGGAAAGGAAAGGATTTGAGGGCCTGAAGAAAGTGAGATAGATCAACAGATTGAGGCCTGAAGAGAGAGAAGACAGGGAGAGATGAATGAGCAGATGTCGAGTCTGGGAGATAAAAGCCTGGAGAAAAGGGGCTAATTACTACAGTGTATAATGTTTACATGCAGGGGTACATTGTTAAACATGTCTGCTTACTTATGTCATTAACTGTGAGTGTACACACACACACACACACACACACACACACACACACACACACACACACACACACACACAAACTCACACATACAGCAGATGATAGCTCATGCAGGTATGAACACACACAAACACAACACACAGAGTGGTAAAACAAAAGCATTAGCATTTAGCATGTTGGTAAATGTTAATCTGACTGAAGTGGGGAGAAAGTTCACCTTTCTTTATTGCCTGCCAAAGTGACATATGTGTTGGAAATGAAAGTCTAAGAAAGCCTTCGTGGATGTACATCTGCAATGGATTAACTTCTGGAGTCAACCCAAATGAAAATGGCCACCACAGCTAACTAAAATTAGCAAAAACAAAAGTGACTTTAACTCAATGTTTCACATATTGAACTGAAACGTGTGTTAGTAGCTGAGAGTCATTCACAACACATTCTGAACAATAACTGATCGTGAAAGACCTTTTCAATCTTTGCTATGAGCTACTGAAGTCAAAAACAGCTGCCTGAGCAAGCGTTATTTATTTATTTATTTTTAGAAATTAAATTTTACCAAAACTACTGGAAATGGAAAATAACAGTAAAATATATCCAATGACATGATCTTTAAAGCAAAAGGTGTTTGGAAGGGAGCAGGAAAGACGGTGGCTTATCCACTCCTGCCCACAAGTTTACAAGTTCTTAGTCAAATGACCTCAGCAAACAGATAAAATACTTTAACTCAGTAAATTTTACAGATGTTTAGCTAAGTTTAGATTTGGTTTTAGCTAAGAGTAATTCACAACACACACTCTAAGTGCTAACAGATCATTCATAACATCTACAAAAGTTTCCAGTCAGGTTTTCGTAGAGCTCATTCTACTGAAACAGCTCTTCTCAGGGTCTCTATTGACCTTCTGACTCACAGTGATGCAGGGGACTGTTCTGTGTTGGTTCTGCTGGACCTAACTGCAGCCTTTGACACTGTTGACCATCACCTGCTACTGGATAGACTGAGAGACTGGGTAGGCCTATCAGGAACTGCTCTGGAGTGGTTCTCCTCTTATCTGTCAGAGCGTTCCTTCTCTGTGGCCGTCTCCAAGTTTCGGTCCTCCACCACCTCCCTCACCCATGGTGTCCCACAAGGTTCTGTGCTGGGCCCTCTACTTTTCCTTATCTTCTCCCTCTCCAGCACATCCTGAACTCTTTTAAAGGAATCTCCTACCATCTTTATGCAGATGACATCCAACTGTGCATCTCCTTTAAGCCCCATGAGATGTCTAAGCTGCAGCTGTTGCACAGCTGCTTAGACTTTATTAAAACCTGGATGGCTGACAACTTTCTACAGCTGAATGAAGACAAGACTGAGATCCTCATCTGTGCCCCAGACAAGCTGGTTCCCAAAGTCAGACTCTCTTGGTCAGCTTGCTTCTCACACCAAACCATCTGTCAGGAATCTTGGTGTGACCTTTGACCCATCTCTCACCCTGGATTCTCATGTCAGTTCTCTTGTTCGCTCTTCCTTCTTCTTTCAGGAACATTGCTAAGCTAAGTCCCATTCTGTCCCGCTCTGAACTTGAGATTGTAATCCACACCTTCATCTCCTTACACTTAGACTACTGCAACTCACTTTTAAATTCTCTGAGCAGAACCTCCCTGAACCGCTTACAGGTGGTCCAGAATGCCTGTTCTCGGCTTCTGACCAAATCGTCAAAGGACACCCATATCACCCCGCTCCTCTTCCAGCTTCACTGGCTGCCGGTTAACTTCAGAGTTCATTTCAAGATCCTGGTTCTTGTTTTTAGGGGCTTACATGGACCAGCACCATCATACATTGGTGATCTTCTCAGTCCCTACACCCCCAGCAGGTCCTTGAGGTCCAGTGATCAAAGCCTACTGGTTGTGCAGCGCACCAGGCTAAAGACCAAAGGTGATAGATCATTTGCTGCTGTGGCCCCCAGACTCTGGAACTCTCTCCCCCTGAGCCTGAGATCAGTGGACTCAGTGGTCTCCTTTAAAAAGCAGCTGAAAACTCACCTGTTCAGGCTGGCTTTTGAGTGACCTTTGGTTGATTATTCATCACTACCTTCTCTTCATCCTGCTCTGTCTACCAATTCTGTCTTTCCCATGATCCACTGATTACCCTTTTCTTATTCATTTTCCTTTTGCCTTTTTTCACATCCTTTTTTAATCACAATTTTTACTTTTCCCTCTTTTGATATCATTTTTTAATTTTTATTTTACTTTTTGTTCTTGTGAAGCGCCTCGTGATTTTTATCTTGAGAGGCGCTATAGAAAAGATATCTTCTTCTTCTTCTTCTTCTTCTTCTTCTTCTTCTTCTTCTTCTTCTTCATACCATAATTTTCAGGACTGATTCAAAAGGCTATGAGGCTAATTGGAGGATTTAGTACATTCTTTACATTTTCTCTAAACTGGATTGTTATGGGTTGGTAATAAGCACCATGAACACATTGAAGAGCATCTGTGTATGAAATGTATAAATAAAGCTGCCTTCCCTTGCCTTTCCTTAAGAAAAATCAAGTAGGTGAGAAATTTTTGCTCTCTAGATCCTTGTTTTCTGTTTTTAATTCACCGGTAGAGCTTTTTCTTAATAACTGGAGTTAGCCCTGTCTGGACCAAGGAGCATTTGGTTGGCTGAAAATGTTGGACCCAAGACCTTGAAACGCCTTGATTAAGACACAGATGTGTTAGTCCTTTGGCCAAATAGTTTAACCACAACTTATTGACCTGCAGCTGTTCAGGTGTTATAAAACTAAATAGAGGCATGAATGTTTCCACCTACTCTGATGACACGTCAAATAAAAACTCAAAACAGCTCATTAGCTTACATGGTTTCCTGTTTGTAGCTCAAGGCCTCTGGGTCTTAAGCTGATTGTGCAAACTAGGCCAGAACATTTTTGTACTTTGGTCTTGGCAGATCAATCGCACAATAATCTGTGAACGGATTATTTGAAAGCAAGCTTTGTAATATCTAAACCAGGGGTTCCCAAATTGGGGGTCGGGACCCCCAAGGGGATCCCCACAAGATTGCAGGGGATCCCCACAATTTTGTCTTTGCTGAGGTTGTGAAGTTAGCAAGATTTTATTTGTAAAAATTACATTTATAAAAAACCAAAAATAACACACCCTACAGTATAATCAGAACTCCATATAAAAGTTATAACTCTGTATGTCTGTAGAAAGTTTGTAAATTATCACATTTAATGTGCGTATGCGTGTAGGAGTTGGGGTTGGGGGTTCTGGCTTGTCTTGGACACGGGCAAGGGGGTCCTCAAAGAAATAATTATTGGAACCCCTGATCTAAACTATAGTGTTAGTTAACAGAGCTGGGACCAAGTCATTGTTTTGCAAGTCAAGTCAAGTCTCAAGTAAATGCAGGCAAGTGAGAGTCAAGTCTCCAGTCTGACACTTCAAATTTCATGTCATTTCGAGTTATTTTTAAAGCATTGCAATTATACGTTCAGTGTAAATCATAGACCATGTATTCTTTTTGAAATCTGTATTTATCTCAACACTTGATGAAACAAGTGCAACTGAACCTAGAAATTGTACATAAAGTAGTTCTGAACTTAGACCTCTACGTTGATCTTAGCTAACAAGAATAGTCTTCCACACATCGTGCGCAGCCAGATCAATTAAAATGCTCAGAAGAAGCGCTCCAGCAGCTGCTGCAGAAACCAGAGACGATCTCTGCGAATTATTGAAAAAAATGTCTGTGTCACGGAATCAGAGCAAATTATCAACAAACAGTCTGCAATTTGTGGTTTTTCTGGAAGTTAATTTTATTCTGGCACGTTCAGAGAAGACGCACGGTGTCGGTTTAAAGTTTTTCGTCGGAAAATATTAAATCACGTCGGTAATGTCCGACTCTCCAACGTGTTTTCACAAACACTGCTATTGTCATGTTGCCAGGTAATTTTCTGACCCACGACATGCAGAATCGATCACGGACACAGAGGTAAGTGAAAAAACAGGATTTATTTGTTATGGTTACTGAAAATGATTCAGATGTGGTTCCAGGAGGTAGACTCAGGAGGCACTAGAAACAGACAAGAATCAGCAACGTGGTTTGTACGGGTAATATTTGTGAAGAGGTTGGAGGGCTTACGGATCCAGGTAGAGAGGGGTTCCAGAGAGAGGAGAGTCGGGTCTGGGTGAGCACAAGAGGTCCGGCAATCCAGGAGAAGCAGGTAGGCGGTTGAGAGCGGGTCGGTCGGGAGGGTAGAACGGAACGACCTTAGGCACAGCAAAGCAATAGATCACACAGGAGTCTAAACAAACACTAGAAATAGGAAACTCTAGAACTAGAGAACTTTTTGCAAACAAGCGGCTTGAGGAATACCCAATCATGAGTAATCATC
Source organism: Aphyosemion australe (assembly GCA_006937985.1). Lineage (NCBI taxonomy): Eukaryota > Metazoa > Chordata > Actinopteri > Cyprinodontiformes > Nothobranchiidae > Aphyosemion > Aphyosemion australe. The sequence continues at coordinate 15,470 of SSNS01000242.1, read as the reverse complement.
CGGCATAGTGATATGTTCCACCACTCCTTAAATAGCAGCCTGGTTGATGGGACTATTAGCTGCAGCCGTGACCGCCTCTCAAGACCGCCTACCTGAAACGAGGAGCTCAGCAGAGTGTTAGAGAGGACTCACCTCAGACCCTGACAATACACCCCCCCCCCACACCCCCCTCAAGGGACGCCCCCAGGCAGCCCGGCCAAGGCAGAGGAAGAGGAGAGGAGGAGGAAGCAGAACGGGAGGACTCAAAGTCCCGGATGAGGGACGGATCAGTGATGTATGACCGCGGCACCCAGGAGCAGTCCTCAGGTTCATACCCGTCCCATTCCACGAGATACTGGAAACCACGCCCTCGGGGCCTGACGTCGAGAAGGAGGCGCACAGGGTAGACAGGGCCGCCATCGAGGAACCTGATGGGGGGGGCGGAGTAGGAAGTGGACAAAGCGGGCTGGCCCGGACAGGTTTCAGGAGAGAAACGTGAAACACAGGGTGGATCTTGAGGGAAGGTGGTAGGTCGAGACATACATTTGAGGGATTGATTAAGACAGTAATAGTATACGGACCGATAAACCGGGGGGACAGCTTCTTGCAGGAGGCCTTAAGTTTAATGTCCCGCGTCGAGAGCCAAACTCGCTCCCCAGGTGCGTAGGTGGGAGCCGGTCTCCTATGGCGATCAGCCAGACGGCGATTCCTCTCTGCGGTTCTCTGTAGAGCAGCTCTTGTGGCTCTCCAAGTGCGCTTGGCACGGCGGATAAACTGAGGGGGAGACGAAGTTGGGCTAACCAGGTCGGCTGGGAACAAAGATGGCTGGTAACCCAGGGATGCCTCAAAAGGGGAGAGGTCCGTGGCAGAGGAGACGTGGCAGTTATGGGCATACTCCACCCAGGGCAGCTGGGCACTCCAGCCTGCTAGAAAGGAGGAGCACACACAGCGGAGCATTGCTTCAAGTTCCTGGTTTAGGAACTCACACTGACCAATTGTTTGAGGATGGAAGCCAGAGCTTAGTGCCACGCGTGCCTCCAAACTTGTGTCGAACTCCTTCCAGACCCGGGACAGAAACTGTGGTCCACAATCAGAGATGTAAACTAAAGACATGTTTGATTAAGAGCCGAGCTGTTTCTGTTGATGTTGGGAGAGACTTGATGGGCACAAGATGACAGGCTTTAGAAAAGCGGTCCACAACAGTTAAGATCACACTAAAACCACTAGACACAGGCAACCCGGTTACAAAATCCAGAGCAATATAGGACCAGGGACGGGAAGGAATAGGTAATGGGTTGAGTAGCCCATATGGGGGTTGGTTGCTCCCTTTGTTGCGGGCACAGATGTGGCAAGCTTTTACATCACAAAATAGCAAAGGCCACCAGAATGTTCGACGGATAAGAGCAACTGTGCGACTCACCCCAGGATGGATGGAAAACCTGGCCGTGTGGGCCCAGTGAATCAATTGGCTTCGAACAGCAGCTGGAACATAAAGCACATTCAGGGGATCATTACCTGGACCAGGGGCAGACTTTTGTGCTTCCAGAACCTTCTCCCAGATGTCCCAGGTGACTTCCCAGACCACACAGGAGGGCGGCAAAACAGGGGTGGGGTCCAGATCTTTATCTGGGGAATACTGGCGGGACAGTGCATCAGGTTTTGTATTCTTGGCGCCAGGTCTGAAAGAGATGGTGAAGTTAAACCTGGAGAAAAACAAAGACCAGCAACACTGTCTGGGGTTAAGCCGTTTTGCTTCTTTGAGGTAGGAAAGGTTTTTATGGTCTGTCCAAACCACTACTGGAAGTTCTGATCCCTCTAGCCAGTGCCTCCACACTTCAAAGACCGTTTTAATGGCGAGCAGCTCTCGGTCCCCGACATCATAGTTTCTTTCAGCTGGGGAGAGACGTTGGGAGAAGAATGCACAAGGGTGGAGACTGTGATCAGAGGGGGAAACCTGGGACAAAACAGCTCCCACCCCAGTATCAGATGCATCCACCTCCAGAGTGAACTGTTTGGAGGGATTGGGTCGAGATAACATGGGTGCATTTGTGAATCTGGCTTTAAGCTCGTTAAAAGCTCTCCCAGCCTCTGGACTCCACACAAACATCTTCTTTGTTGAGGTGAGGCACGTGAGCGGAGCCGTGGTTTGACTGTAGTTGAAAATAAAGCGCCTATAGAAATTGGCAAACCCTAGGAATCTTTGCAGCTGTTTGCGGGTTGTGGGAGTGGGCCAGTTGAGGACTGCTTGAACCTTGTCTGGGTCCGTCTTCAACCGCCCGCTCTCAAGTACGAATCCAAGGAACTTTGCGGTAGGTGCGTGGAATTCGCATTTCTCTGCCTTGACATACAGGCGGTTTTCCAGGAAGCGTTGAAGCACGGCTCTGACATGGTTGCGGTGTTCTGCTAGAGTTTTAGAAAAAATGAGAATGTCATCCAAGTAGACAGTTACGAATTTGTTGATGTAATCACCCAAGATGTTGTTGACGAGGGCCTGGAAGACAGCGGGAGCATTGGAAAGGCCAAAGGGCATGACGAGATATTCGAAATGACCCAGAGGTGTTTTGAAGGCAGTCTTCCACTCATCTCCTGCTCGTATCCTCACCAGGTGGTTGGCGTTCCAGAGATCCAGCTTAGTGAACACCATGGCATCCTGTACAGGCTCAAAAGTGGAGGAGAGCAAAGGCAGGGGATACTTGTTCTTGACAGTTATTTGATTTAGGCCCTGATAGTCAATACAAGGACGTAGAGATCCGTCTTTCTTAGAGACAAAGAAGAATCCTGCACCTAAAGGTGACGTGGAGGGTCTGATGATACCAGAAGCGAGTGACTCAGAGATGTACTGTGACATGCTTTCCTGTTCGAGTCTCGACAGACTATAGAGACGGCTAGAGGGAAGTGTGGCACCAGGTAGTAGATCTATGCCACAATCATAAGGATGGTGTGGAGGGAGTGAGGAAGCTTTATCTTTGTTAAATACCTGGTGGAGGTTGTGGTATTCAGGCGGAACTCCGGTAAGGTCCGGCGGTGGACGGGCCTTTGGTAGAGAGACCCTGGTGGTTAGAGGAGTGGACATGAGGCAGCTTGACAAGCACTGGGAGCTCCAGGCCTCCACACGACTGGTCCTCCAGTCCATGTGGGGATTATGTTTGCACAGCCAGGAGTACCCCAGAACAACAGGTGACTGGGGAGATGGAAACACAAAGAACGTGAGGACCTCGTGGTTGTTACCTGACAGCAATACATGAACGGGTGCCGTTTGGTGTGTGATAGGTGATAGTGGGTTCCCATCGAGAGACGAGACGTGCAGTGGTGTTGGCAGACGAAAGGTGGGGACGTTGAGGTGGCGCACTAGAGTCAGGTTGATGAGGATCTGTTCACATCCCGTATCAATCAGAGCCTGGGATGGACAGGAAACAGCGTTATAGGTAACAGAACAAGATAAAGAACACAGAGAACTCTTATTTTCAGAAAAGCCACCCACCAGTATTCCCGGCTCTACTGGTCGGCTCTGCCTTTTAACTGGACCAGGCAGTTGGCAACATAATGGCCGGGTTGGCCGCAATACAGACAGAGACCAGACCTGATACAGTGTTGGCGTTCCTCGGGTGTTAGGCGAGTTCTGCCAATCTGCATGGGTTCCTCCGGGCATGGTGTCAAAGCAGAGGAGGTGGCTGGAGGAGAAACTCATGGTGCAGGCACAGACTGGTAATGAGGCAGAGACAGTGTGCCCCTCTGGTGCTCATGGAGTCTTTTATCTATCTTGATAGCCAGAGCGATAAGGGCTTCCATGTTCGTGGGCTCGGGGCACAGGGAGAGCTGGTCCTTGATCTGCTCGTTTAGGGCTTGGGGGAAGGCACCCATCAGGGAGTCCTCATTCCATGTAGAGGTAGCTGCTACGGTTCTGAATTCCAAGGAGAAGTTGGCAACCGTCTGGCGACCCTGGTGAAGACTCCACAGTTTCTTAGACATGTCAGCAGGTGACTCTGACATGTTGAAAGTTAATTTAAACTTGGCCAAAAAACCCGAGAGGGGACCTTTCAGGAAGTCTGGCTGACGGCTTTTAGCTTCAGCCCACTGGAGGGCCTTCCCTCTTAGCAAGCCAACAATGTAAGATATTTTAGATGAATCGTTAGGGAATGAAACAGGTGAACGCTCAAATGCAAGGTTGCACTGCATCAAAAAGCCTCTACTATTGTTGGACTCACCGCTGAAAGTCTCCGCTGGTGGCGAGTCGGCAACCCGCAAGCAAACCAGAACTGAGGGGGCTGATGTAGCCACTCCAGGTGGTGCGCTCGCCTGAGGAGTGGAAGGTTCCGAGGTGGAGAGCTTGTCACGTATCTGACGAACCATGGCGTCGAGCTGGAACAGGCGTTGATTGGAGTTTGACAACTGTTCAAGGAGGGTCTGGAGCGTGTTTTCATGTTTGACCAATGTATCTGTGACGGCAGGAGGAATGGATTCTGCAGAGTGAGACTTTTGGCTGGATGATTCTGTCATGTTCCCGGGTAATTTTCTGACCCACGACACGCAGAATTGATCACGGACACATCGATCACGGTAGATCACACAGGAGTCTAAACAATCACTAGAAATAGGAAACTCTAGAACTAGAGAACTTGTTGCAAATAAGCGGCTTGAGGAATACCCAATCATGAGTAATCATCCGGCATAGTGAAATGTTCCACCACTCCTTAAATAGCAGCCTGGTTGATGGGACTATTGGCTGCAGCCGTGACTGCCTCTCAGGACCGCCTACCTGAAACGAGGAGCTCAGCAGAGTGTTAGAGAGGACTCACCTCAGACCCTGACAGCTATTTCCATCATCAATCAAATATTAAAAGTTCAATAATAGTGATAATTCATATTTATATGGAATATCACCCTAACCCACCGGTCAAAGATATGCGAGGTCGAATGGAGGTTTGCTGAGTTTCAGTAACGTGCCTCTCATTTTAACAGTGGAGGCCCTGCGATCAGAGATTCGCAAAGCTGCCGCTTCATCCTTGCGAAGGCAGGCAGCCCAGCGAGGCGGGCGCCCAGCTTCTCCTGTCTCTCAGCCGGGAAAAGCTGCTACACATGCGGCCGCACGCTACCGTCCGAGGCTTTCGTTGTGCTGGTCGGCCTGGAGCTCTCTGATGGAGACTACAGAACTGCAGCTCTTGGAGCTGCTTAACTCTGGAGTCGCTCAAACCACACGTAGCATGTAGCTAATGTCCCGCTGATCTCCCCCATGGCAGAGCAGAGCGTGAGCTCACTTAAGCAGCCAGGGTGCCCGGCTCCGATCGCAGCGGTCTGAGATTTTTAACAGTTCATATCAGAGCTCCACAGGCCACCAGCACAACGAAAGCCTCAAAGATGACCGCGTGGGTCGCTATAGACATAGAGGGTCGCTGTCCCGGAGCTCTTAGCTTCGGGGGTTAGCTCAGTTTAGCTAGTAGCTACATTGGTTCAGTTAGAGTCCACCTTCACCGCCCCACCCTCAGCTCCACCTCTTTTCCCATTTATAGATTGTCTGGGCATGACGAGATGTGTGACACAGCCAAAATGGGGGCAGTGGGAACCTCCCATTTTGTCTCAGATTAGGCAAATGAGAGAAGTGGGTGGTCCTGTGTCCAGTATCTATGTCTATGGTTTTAATTCATTACTACTTCTCAAACTTTAACTATCCTGCTAATACTGACAGTTCATTTTACTTAAAACACATATTCAACACAGTCTGTCCTGATTTTCTTACAGTCATTGTTAAAAGTCATCTTTATCCTCCTGGTCTGTCAATTTACCTACTCAGCCATGTAACTTTTTTTTTCAAATTCACTTTTCTTTTGAGTTGTTCACTATTTTAATTCCTACACTCACAATTTGCTTAGCTAAAAGCTGTTTTTCTTCTTTCTACTCATCTTTTGTGTTATTTTAAGCAAAAATCCTTTTCTTCCACCAATCTATGCTCTGTTTTAAGCATTTTTCTCTATTAATGTATCTTTTGTGCAGTTTTTAGTTGTTTTTACTTCTTTCTAACCAACACCTTACCTTATTTAATAAAGCTTTTATTGTTCTTTATGTTTTATTTCTGAGTTCTAAAATGTGGTTAGTTTCCTCATTCCAGCAAATAAAATATGTGAACTAATTTTGAAGCACTTCATGTCAGTTCAAGGATTTTAAGCTGTTTTTAACAAAACAAAATCAACATTTCATTCATTTTTGGTATGTAACTTAGCTTTCACTTTTGGAACGTTTAAACTTTTTTTAACAGCAAAATCTTTTAGCCTTCAACAAATTCCATTACAATTTACAGTTCAGCTGATGGTGAAACTTCAAAGTTAAACAATTTCTGATAACATTCATGCACTTCCTAACAGTTTAATTTTGTTCTGATTTTTTCGGGACATTTTAACGTTCTATACTAAATACAACTTTCAGCTTTTAAATCACTTTAGAGCTTTTACCTTATTGCTTTTCAGAAATGTTTGGCTTTTTAAGCTTTTGTTTCTGCTCCAAATTACAAATCTTTATAAACGTTCTTCAAATTTGATAGCTCAACTAATCATGAAAAATGAACTATTATACTCTTTCTGCTAAAATATCAGCTGTTTAAACAGTTCAGCTTTCCAGTTTTTAAGCTAAGTTCAGACGTTTATGTATTTTGCTCTTTAGGATTCCCAAATCAACAGTTAAGCTCTGTTAACATTTTATACATCTTTGGTTTTCAGCTTAGCTGTTAAAATATTAAGCTTCTAGTATTGTTCATTTTTAGATTTGTCAGAACATTTTACGTTTTTTTTATACCAAAAACTACAGCTTCACAATTTCATCTAAATTATCCTAATTTGGCACTTGGCCATTCAACTATTTCTGCTAAACTGTGTACCAGTGGCGGCTGGTGAATTTTTTTTTGGGTGGGGCGCATTTTTTATTTTATTTTTTTATGTTAGTTCTTGTGAATGGTTTTTATCTTGAGAGGCTCTATATAAACGATCGTTTTTTTCTTAATTTTGCAGGTCAGTTTTTCAGATGCGCTAACCACATATCACCACTAGGGAACGCCAAATTACCATTCTTATGCGTCACACAATTTGAAATCTACGGACCGGTCCAGGAGCACTTAGCTACAAAGTTGTTCCAAAAACATGCTTCATATTCACCAATATATGCAAACCTCACACACACTAAACAGGAAGAGGCTCTTTTAAAGGATAGAATCCACGTTTTCTACCTCAACACCACCCAATGACTGCTAAATGAAAAGCAAAACAAAGCTATTTTCATGAAGTCAAAAGCTAAATTCTGTCTTACCTTGCTGGTCAAAATAATCCATCTTATAGTAAAAAATCCACTTGGTTCGTAGAATCCAATGATAAAAAGATGAAACTACTAGTTTTATCCATAGTCAACGTTAGCAGCGGCTCCACAACAACAAAGGACAGTGAACTAGCCTGTGGAGAAATTTCCGGTTCTATTTCGTATGGATTCCGCCCTTTAAGCCACGCCTATTGGAATGACGTCATACTTCATCCTCCAACCACTAAAGAGCTTTCATGTACGCCCGCCTAACAGGCGGGTCCCACCGTTCCTATATAAGGGGCGGAGACCCTACAATCTTCCCTTTTTTCATCTTTACTCTCCAAGCATTAAATCAAGATGTCTACCCTGTCTCGTCCGTGTGACGCCTGCTCGCAGGCTAACATCGCACCAGACGACCTGCACTCGAAGTGCTTTACCTGCCTGGGTCCGGTTCATGCTGCCATGGCTCTCACCGCACAGGTTTCGTGCGCCTTCTGTCCGCTTCTGTCTCCTGATGAGAAGCGTCGACGTATCGACTTTTTCCAGGGGCCTGCTCTTGCTCCCCCCCCTGTTGTCAACGTTCTGCCTGAGCTTCAAACTCTGGAATTGTTCGCTCCTGGGTTCCAGTCTGGTGACTCGGACCTAGCCGAACTTACAGACGAAGAAACGGCTAGCATGACCGAAGCCCTCAACGAGGCCCTCGAGCCCGCGCTTGACGCCATGGGCCAGAACGCTCCTCTGGGCCACGACTACTCTGCTGGACCTTCTCTTCCCGCCATTCGAGCCCTTCTGCTCGAACTCCCGGCCATAGTCCAGGCTGCTGCCTCCAACAACGGACTCGAGGTCCCGGTTCCGGTGCCGCCTCGTGCTAACCTGTTCTCTGGAAGGTTTGGCGCCTCTCAGGCTCGGTGCCCCGACCCTGTTTTCCCGCTGTTTCCTTCAGCGATGGATTTCTGGACTGCCTCCTACCCCGAACCTTCACGCCTGAAGGCTCCGGTTTCTGCCTTTGTGCCCATCACCAAAGCTCAGGGATTTACAGACAATGGTTTCCCGGCTGTTCCACCGCTCGAACCAGACCTGGTGTCTCTTCTGGGTGCTAAGGCCAAGATGGTGGGTCACCGAATCGTGCCTGTATCCAGATATGACCAGGCCGACGCACGTTTTACGGATAGAGCTCATCAGTGTGCTGCTCAATCTGGTGCAGCTTCCAGCAACATTGCTCTCCTTGCTTCCAGCGTCTCCCGACTCGTCGAGGACACCGACATCCCTGAAGACAAAAAGGATTTAATCTGTAAGACTACAGACACCATCCTCAACTTGTCTGCTGTTAACCTGATCTGTGCCTCCCGCATCGCTGTGTGGCAGATTATGGTTCAACGCAACATGTGGCTGCGTTCTCTCACCTCCGCTCCGGAGCAGCTTCAGAAGAGCATGCTCGACGGTCCGATAAGCCCGGATGCCCTGTTCGGCGCCCAGTTCCGCTCTGCCATTGAGAGCGCCCAGAAGACTGCCGAACTTTCAGCTGCCGTGAGAGACTTGGTGCAACCTCCTGCTAATCGCCGCTACGCGGCTAAATCCTGGCCCTACGACGACCGCCGTGCTCAGCGGTCCCGCCAACGGAGGCACAACGGCCCGGAGCCTTCCCGCCGTCAGCCTCCCCCACCTGCTGCTGCCGCTGCTGCTGCCTCTCGAAACCCAGCAAGCAGCTTCCAGCGACGCCGCAGGAACCAACCTCCCGCCACTGGGTGGCAGGCCCCGAACCAGGAGCAGGCTTCTCGGAGGCCAACACAATGACTCGTTGGGGGGAATGTGTGTGGTAACTTTCCTTGTGGCTCCACAATAAAGTTGTGTTTGACAAACAATGGAATGGTTTCTGATCAGAGTTTATCAGGTGATTCACTAGGTCACTCTGCTCACTCTTCATGCATGTTCCCCACACCTGGTTTAACTGTCGGTAATAGCCTAGCTAATGTTAGCTTAGGACTAACGTCGACTGTGCATGCTGCTTCGCACTCCTCACAGCTAGCGAGAGGGTCTGCTTCCTCGCTTAACCCTTTAGCTATCCCACCCTCGGTATCTTCCTTGTGCGTGCGAGCTACTAAAAGAGGTTTTCCCTTTTCTACGGGTGACGAGAGTCTGCACGATGAGGCAGTCTCTCGCGCACGTTTTTCGCCGAAGCCGGCCACCATTTTACGTCCTTCCCGACTTCAGCCGAGCACAACGCCGGTTGTTCGGGAACACTCGGAGGGTCCTCCTTCCTCGTTGACGTCGGTCACCCCTCCCTTTCGAGGTCTGCCCTCCATGGGTCGCCCCCTCCCCCTGTGCGGAAGTGGCGACGGCGGTAAAGGCTCCTCATTGGCTCAGGGACGCGCGTCTCGCGTCAGTCCCGCGTGCACGCCCCCTCTCCGACTTTGCACACGTTTGGTCACGTGTCTGCCACATGAGCCCATGGATTCGCAATGTAGTACATTACGGCCACAGGCTCCAGTTTCGGTCACGCCCTCCCCCGTTTTCGGGGATTGTCGAAACGAAGCTAGCATCGGTAGCTCATACGTTAGCCCTTCGGTCGGAATTACGGGAACTCCTGGACAAGGAAGCCATTTCCAAAGTTCCACTCGGAGAGGAAAACACGGGATACTATTCCCGCTACTTCCTGGTTCCGAAAAAGACCGGAGGCATGAGACCCATCTTGGATCTGTCGATGTTCAACAGCTTCATTATGGTAAAACATTTCCACATGCTAACTATCAAACAAGCTCTGAGCTGTGTGCGTCCAGGCGATTGGTTCACTTCCATCGACCTGAAAGACGCTTATTTTCACATCCCAGTGATTCCCAAACACAGGAAATTTCTCCGCTTCTCATTCGACGGGACTCAGTATCAATATACCAGGCTCCCGTTCGGATATTCTCTTGCTCCTCGCACTTTCACCAAGTGCCTGGAGACGGCTCTGCAGCCGTTACGCACAGCGGGCATGAGAATCCTGTTTTACTTGGACGATCTCCTCCTCCTGACCTGATCGGAGTCCTAGTCGTGCCTTCAGACACAGGAACTAGCGGCGCACTTGACTCAGCTAGGGTTTTCCATCAATTGGGACAAGAGCTTGTTAGCCCCTTCCCAAGTGATAAAGTTTCTGGGAGTGGATCTGAACTCCGGCATTATGAGAGCCCGCTTATCTCGGCCCAGGATCGCGGACCTCACAGCGATGCTCGGCCGTGTGCGCCCCCGACACGTGGTGACTGCTCTCACTGTCATGCGGCTTTTGGGAATGATGGCAGCGGGTCATGTTGTTGTCCCGCTGGGCCTACTGCACATGAGGCGCCTCCAACGATGGTTTCAACGACTCAAGATCCACCCGGTCTGCCACAGGCGCCGGCTGTTGTGGGTTCCCCAGTCTGTACGTCTGGATCTCAGGTTTTGGGAAAACCTCAGAAACCTGGAATACGGAGTCCCGCTCGGCTGCGCGACCCCCCATGTCTCAGTATTCACAGACGCGTCTCTGTCAGGCTGGGGGGGTACATGTTTGTCCCATTCGGTGGGCGGTCGATGGCCCCCCACCATCAACATGCACATAAATGTGCTGGAACTTCTGACCGTGCAGAAAGTGCTGATGCATTTTTTGCATCTGCTCCTCAACCGCCATGTTGTTGTCCACACAGACAACCAGGTCGCCGCGGCTTACATAAACCGCCAGGGCGGGGTTCGATCGGCCGCGCTCTTGAGTGTGGCCAGATCCCTTTTGTGTTGGACTCAGACACACCTCCTTTCGGTGCGAGCGGTTTACATTCCAGGTATCCTGAATGTGGGAGCAGACATCATGTCAAGGGGGGGGCCACGCCACTCAGAGTGGCACCTCCACCCAGACCTTGTGTCCCAGATCTGGATCAGGTTCGGGGAAGCAGCTGTGGATCTGTTTGCGTCTCGTCAGAACGCGCAGTGCCCCCTATGGTTCTCCCTGAGCCCCCGGGACCTTCCACCGCTGGGGGTGGATGCCTTGGTGCACAGCCCCTGGCCCAACCTTCTGCTCTACGCCTTCCCTCCAGTTCCACTCATTCCACGCCTGTTGGAGCGAGTGAGATTGGAACGCCTTCTGGTCATCTTGGTAGCCCCTCGTCGCTGCTCAGCATCATGGTTTCCGGACCTACAGATGCTGGTGTCAGGGTGCCCGTGGCCCCTGCCATGGAGGGAGGATGCTCTCCTTCAGGCGAATGGTGTGCTCCACAACCCGCCGGTCATCGGCCAGAGGTTATGGGTTTGGTCGCTGAGCGGTCGCGACTGATGTCGATTGGGCTGGAACCGGATGTTGTTCATACCATCCAGAACGCACGCGCCTCGTCTACGGTGGCGTGCTATTCGGCTAAATGGGCTGCTTTCCAACACTGGTGCGTGGAACGAGATCTGGACCCCCTTACGTGTCCCTTACCCAGTGTTTTGTCTTTCCTACAGATGCTGACGCACAGGGGTTTAGCCTTCAGCACTGTTAAACTGTATGCTGCAGCCATTTCTTCATGCCACCAAGGGTTCGGGGATAGGACTGTGTTTGGTCATCCCCTTACCAAACGCTTTTTAAAGGGCGTTAGGAGGCTCAGACCTGCGTCTGTTCCCCTTGTTCCTCAGTGGGACCTAGCGGTGGTCTTACGTGGTCTTTCACAGGCCCCCTTTGAGCCCATGGATCAGTCCTCACTCAAATACCTGTCTCTTAAGACAGCGCTGTTGCTAGCTGTCACTTCTTTTAAGAGAGTCAGTGATCTGTCTGCTCTTTCTGTTTCCCCGTCCTGCCTCAGGATTAGGGATGATGGGGGTTCTGCTGTTTTATGTCCTAACCCAGCTTTTAACCCTAAGAGCATATCCAGTTCCTTCAAATCTAGGACTATCTCATTGGAGGGGTTTTTTCCACCTCCTCATGAGTCACAGGAGGACGCTGCCTCTCACCTACTGTGCCCGATTCGTGCACTTAGATGCTATGTGTCTCGCACTGCTCAGCTGCGCAAGACTCAGTGTCTGTTTGTGCATTTCAGGGAAAGTTCCCTTGGCCAGCCATTGTCGTCTCAACGGCTGTCACATTGGTTGTGTGATGCCATCTCATCGGCCTACGTCTCTGTTGGCCTACAAGCCCCAACTGCACTTAATGCTCATTCCACACGTGCAGTTTCCTCATCTGTGGCTCTTCATGCAGGAATGTCCATGTCGGACATCTGTACTGCAGCATCATGGTCCTCTCCGTCCCCTTTTGTTCGTTTCTACCTCAGGGACGTCTCTGCGAGCCTTTCCACCAATTTGGTACTGGCTCAATGTTCAAATTAAACTATGGCTTATATTGCATGGTGCTTGCATCTTGTTCACCATGAATATATTTTATGTTCATATGGCACGGTTCTGCCATTTTTTGACCATATGTTGTGGATTTTGCGTTGACAGTTTCTTTCCCGATCCTGCATGTCGCAGCACTCGGATGTGTGTTCATATCTGTCCGCTATGTTATTACTGTTCTGTTCCTCCGGCTGTTTACATGTTTCACAATTACGCCCGCCGGCAGCTGTTGAGGTTATTTTCTTCATTTTTAGCTGGTTATTTTGAACCAGTGTGGCGTTGACCATATCAGGCTCCGCCTTTAATCCAATAGGCGTGGCTTAAAGGGCGGAAGCCATACGAAATAGAACGTTGGTTACGTATTGTAACCCCAGATTCTATGAGTATGGCGTAGCCCTTTAAGCGCAAGGGCCCCACTGGTTCTGGGGGCTCTCTTGAGCCTTATGGGAAGATTGTAGGGTCTCCGCCCCTTATATAGGAACGGTGGGACCCGCCTGGTAGGCGGGCGTACATGAAAGCTCTTTAGTGGTTGGAGGATGAAGTATGACGTCATTCCAATAGGCGTGGCTTAAAGGGCTACGCCATACTCATAGAATCTGGGGTTACAATACGTAACCAACGTT
>SSNS01000241.1:915257-958185 GCA_006937985.1 Aphyosemion australe | reverse complement strand
CCCTGACCTGGAGAAGGCATTCTACCCTTTTCCGACTCAAGACCATGGTCTCGGATTTAGAGGAGCTGATTCTCATCCCAGCTGCTTCACACCCGGCTGCGAACTGCTCCAGCGAAAGCCGGAGATCACGTTCTGACGAAGCCAACAGGACCACATCATCTGCAAAAAGCAGAGACCTGATCCTTAGGCCACCAAAACGGATCCCCTCACCACCTTGGCTGCACCTAGAAATTCTGTCCATAAAAGTTATGAACAGAATCGGTGACAAAGGGCAGCCTTGGCGGAGTCCAACTCTCACCGGAAACGAGCCCGACTTACTGCCGGCAATGCGGACCAAGCTCTGACACTGGTCGTACAGGGACCTAACAGCCCGTATCAAGGGGCCTGGTACCCCATACTCCCAGAGTACCCCCCACAGGGCCCCCCGAGGGACGCGGTCGAACGCCTTCTCCAAATCCACAAAACACATGTAGATTGGTTGGGCGAACTCCCACGCACCCTCCAGGACCCCCCCAAGGGTATAGAGCTGGTCCAGTGTTCCACGGCCAGGACGAAAACCACATTGCTCCTCCTGAATCCGAGGTTCGACTATCCGACGGACCCTCCTCTCCAGAACCCCTGAATAGACCTTACCAGGGAGGCTCAGGAGTGTGATCCCCCTGTAGTTGGAACACACCCTGCGGTCCCCCTTTTTAAATAGGGGGACCACCACCCCGGTCTGCCAATCCAGTGGAACTGCCCCCGATGTCCACGCGATATTGCAGAGCCGCGTCAACCAACACAGCCCCACAGCATCCAGAGCCTTAAGGAAATCCGGGCGGATCTCATCCACCCCCGGAGCCTTGCCACCGAGGAGTTTTTTGACCACCTCAGTGACCTCAGCTCCAGAGATTGGAGAGCCCAACCCAAAGTCCCCAGACTCTGCTTCCATCCTGGAAGACGTGCCGGTGGGATTGAGGAGGTCTTCGAAGTACTCGGCCCACCGATTCACAACGTCCCGAGTCGAGGTCAGCAGCACACCCTCCCCACTGTAAACAGTGTTGGTAGTGCACTGCTTTCCCCTCCTGAGACGCCGGATGGTGGACCAGAATCTCCTCGAAGCCGTACGGAAGTCTTGTTCCATGGTCTCACCGAACTCCTCCCATGCCCGGGTTTTTGCCTCTGCCACTTAAGTCATTTATTTTAAAAAAGATGTATTTGCTTCTTCTTTTGCAGTATGTGGCAGACTTTTTATAAGACACGCATGCCGGCAAATCAGCGTAATACTACCGCCACGGTGTGTCTTATGAACGCGTCATGGCGGTATGGCGATGCGGGAATTTTGTGGAATTCGTGCCGCCACGCTCGGTAGTAATATTACCACAACGCTGGATTTGTGAATGCAGATTATGCCTTTGTGCAACAGAGGGTGGTGTCATATCACGTGATGAATTAATCCCGAGCTCCGGCCGGTGTGTCGATCTGAGTTGGCAACTATATTGAAAGTGAAAGGAAACACGGGCATAAGTTTCACTTTTGTAAACAGAACCAGCTGAGATGATAAACTGGAGCGATGCAGAACTCCAGGAGCTTCTCTCCGTTAGAGCTGGAGCTCAGATCGCCATAGGCTGCATGGGGACGATGGAGGACAGACACCTTTAGGAGCGGCTGGTCAAAAAGACTTAAAGAGAGCAGCTTCGATCTCAATAAAAAGCAACTTATGTCCAAGCTAAACGGAAGTCCGCGGCAACGTAGAGACTGCCACCCAAACCCCATTAATAAACCCCCTTGCATCTTTTGTAAAAAAGACATGATTGCGCCACATTATCATCACATTCTGACCACTTATGAACGACGTAAGGCTTGTAGATGCTGCCTCAGCGTTGCGTCAAATTGGAGGCATTGTTTTATAAAAGAGGCTATTGACTGACACCCATAGCGTAGAGTATGTCACGTTGTTCATCGCTCTGATTGGTCCTAGCGCTGTCCAATTGTGGGCAGGAGACAGTTTAAAAGACAACTGTAATTTCTGCCCCACGACTTTGTGTTTTCAATGGCTCGTGGCCAGACTATATCTTTACATATACCAGGATAAAGCAATTGAGCTTGTAAAAACAAGCGAGTGTAAGCACAGGTCGCACATGTGATGTCAGAGAGTTTCTGTCACGGGCTGTGATGTTCCGAGACCCTAAACCCCGGTTTTTTACATCAACAGCAAATGCTGACCACGGAGAATTTGCAAATCTCTACTTTGGTCGGAGTTTTTGAAAGAATAGTATTTGGTGCCATACATCTTCACTTTCATGTGGATGACAGGGTGAAAAACCTTCGTTTTGTGGGAGAGCCTACGTGTGGACGTGGCATGAAACTACCCACGATCAGAGCTAAAGAAGACTTTTGGATATAAGTTGAAACGTTTTCAAGAAAAAACCAAAGAACTCCAGCTGGCTTTTTAGGACCGTTCTGTCCACTAAAACTGAGAATAAAACTGACCATCAAGTCGTAAGAATGTACACAAACCAGGGACACACAAAAAAAACACTGAAAAAACAATTCCAGAAACAAAATAAGAGAAAGAAACCAACGGTATAATCAAAACATGTAGATGGCAACCTGTTGAATCAACTTTTTCTGATAGAAAAGGTGAAAAAAAAACGAGATAAAGTCAAGATCCGGTCTCTATGGCAACCGTTTCATTTGGTTTAAAAGTATTTTGTCCTACAACTCATATCTGTGCAGAGATCCACATGCAAATCTATGGTCCCAGGTCTCCCCGCACCCCCGCGCTATTATGAGCAGATATGCTCACAGAGCCCCCCCACCCCCACCCCATGAAACAAGGTAGAAGGAGGATTAGTGAACACCATTTAGGGATTCTTTTCAGCCGTCTATTTCATTTCATTAGCTTGTGACCTCTCCAGTTAATTATTTTGATCTGGCCAAAGGCCTGGCCTGCTTTTGATTATCCTGACTGACTCACCGCCCCCATTAAAATGCACAATACTTAACACACCCATTGAGGGCAAGGAATAGCAGTTGTGAAAAGGAAAGAGGCGAGAAAAGAAAAGGGTAAAAAAAAGATTGAAAGTGGCATTTACCAGTCACCAGCAGAGGCTGTATGGAAGAAGGGGAACCTGGTAGTAGCAGGGCGGCTTAACGCCCTCCGACGTTTTGTCAGAATATGCTATTGTCCCTTATTGATGGAGTGGCTTTCCTTTTAAAAAGGCAAAATTGTGGCGAAAGAGGGGAAACTAAAAGAAAATAAAACAACAGTGCACCTCCTTCTTGAAAATAACTGATGGTTATTACAGCTGACCCCCAGCTGGCTTTTATAAAAGGTCAAATGAGACAAATTTAACTGTAAAACCAGCATTCACAGCTGCAGCATAGCAAATAGAAACCAATAAATAAACATCATTTTTAAGAATTAGTCATGTTTCCCTTCATGTAACCCTAACCCCCGCTGCTGCTGCAGCGTGTGTCGTTGCTCCTCTAGTGGGTGTTTGTGGAGGGATAGTTTTGTTTACTCATTGCCTTCTGCCTCCATCTTGAATGTAAACACAATAAAATCTAAGTAGCTCGAGTTTTAAAATGCCTGACATGCACTTCGCCTCACACAGGCGTCGTTTCAACTAAACGCAGACGAGGAGAACTTTGCAAAGCTGAGCGAGCTGATTGGTCTTTGTTTTTTACTTTACTTTATTTTTAGGGGCCTAGTAAGCCTACCATAGCCGTCCAGTTTACTCTGTCTGGCTATGCATGTAAAGAGTGTCCCCTCTTTGTTCCAGCCTTGGGCCTACAGCCAAACACCCCCTTTAAAAAACTTAAGCCACACACACACAAACAGCAACCCGCTCGCCCCTTTTCCCCCTCCCTACCTCTCTTTCTCTCTCCCAAACAACTCTCCCCCATTCCCCTGCTCTGCCCTCAAATTGCCGATGACAAAACAGGAGGACAGGACCGCGGAGACAAGCATCACTTTAAAAAGCAGGTGTCCAGAACTTTTCAGAGCTCGTCGATTTCAAATGGAGACCCTTTAACCTTGCTGCTTTTCTGGCTGGTGGCTGAGGTAGCCAGTCAGAAGCCTAATCAGTCTGGTCTGACAATACTGGGAGGATGAGGGCTGTCAGTCCTTCTTTCAGACGAAGCCGTGGAAGGGGAACCCCTGATTGATTAGAGCCTCTTTATTGAAGAGTGTGTGTCCACCGGGCCCCTACCAGAAAGCTTTATTTAAATCCAGAGAGAGTACCGTAATTATGACTTTTTCTTTCTGCTGGCAGGTTAAAGCTGACAGAGAGGGTTCTTATGACTCACTTCACCCTCTCAGCCTCCTAAAGAGTGATTATTGCTGCCCGTAAAAGCGACGGGACTAGTTAAGCTCATCAGCGTGGCTTTATAGACCTGGAAAACAAGACCTGGTCCAGAGCAGAAACAAAAAAAAGGAGAGGATGGAGATAAATCGCTGTGTAATCCCATTTCAGCCTCGTTCACTGGAGCGAAGGATCCAGAATTTAAAAGAAATTAAATCAAAAGTTTAATTTCTGGCTGTTCGTCCTACACCTGGGAGCAAATACAAACAGATGCTATCTAAGGGTCACACACATTAGCAGGACCTGACTGATCCTGTGTGGCCTTGTTTGTAGGAGGTCCTGCATGTCTCTTCTTCTTCTCCTCCTCATTTTTTTAACAGGTCAAGCGCTATCTGTGTGTCTCAGCAACCACAGCCGAGGCCTTTCCTCTATTGTTCGGTGACAGCTCCTATCTGCTACACATTTGTAGATGTGTGTGCGTGTACTCACCTGCTCTGCAGAAGGGCTAAATCAAAGCGGATGCATTTGAAGTCAACAGAATCTAACTGTTGAGCCATTTTTATTACCTTAACTTCAAGATAAGCAAGTAAACATGTTCTGGTTTACTCAGGAAGGCAGAGATGTGTCACACATCGGCGAGGGAGCTAATTAGTTTCTAATAAAGAATGCTGAAAAGTCACTAAAGTGAAAAATCTTTCAGAAGCGCAGTGTGAAGTTATAAATTGTCACGAACCACAGGGGAGAATGGTTTATTTTTGACAGGCTTAAGTGGCATAATGATTGTTATCAGCATGGAAATGAGAGTTTTTTTTCCTATTTATGAGCATAACTTTGCTGTTTCTGTATTAAATGATCTCAATTAGGTTGTCATCAGTAGTTTTTGTTGTCTTTACATTTTCTTCTGCAAGAGAATAAAGCTTGCATGTGTTTCAGCAATGTTTTCGAATGCAAATGAAAAGTTGTTACAGCTAATGCGAGCAGACACAATAGTTAATATGTGCAAAGTGACATTTTTGCACTAGTTTTCTGTTTTACTACCAGCACTGAGTCTGTCTGTGTTATATCTTTGCTGCTTTAAAATGCACGGACCGTGCTGTTGTTTATGTGCTTTGACCCATGAGAGTCAGACACCTTCAGGTTACACAGAGGTCAGTGAGCCACGCGGTCATCCATATTTCTGCCACCTCTCTAACCTGACTGCACGGGACTTTGGATGAAACTGACTAAAATAATAATAATAAAAATTTACTAAAAATCGGCTAATGAAAATCAGGCTTTACTTTTTAATTGTTGTTCAGCAAAATAATACATAAAAAAATTATACCCTTAATTTACTATTTGCTGCACAACCTTTGAAGTGAGAACTGAAATTAAGTGATTTCTGTAACTATCAATGTGACTTCTGTCAGGTTTGAAGGGTCTCGGCTTGTTTTGGCTCTTTACTCTCAAAAAGCCTCTTAGTCCAGTGTTTTGTGGGGGTTTAGATGTGTGTGTTTTGGGTCATTATCCTGTTGGAGGATATAGGACCTGAAACTAAAGTTGCTTTTGTTCCAGAATACTTTGATAATTTAGGGTTGGGGTTAGGGTTTTTCACAGTAGTAGCACATTTTTTTCTTGGTATGCTTCATTTTTACATCTTGGAACACAGATCTGATGTGACTTGCAGAAAAGCTCCAGTTCTTTTCTTATCTAGTCCAAAGCTCTATGGAAAGTTACAAACTCTACATTTTTTGTTCGTTTTTTAAGATTTTCTGGCATCCTCAGTTAATTTCTGTGAAGTCAACTTTGGCTCAAATCTTGAAGGATGTTGTGATCCGACATTTTATATTACCTTTTATTTATAGGCCCTTTTCACGACACTCAAGATCACTTTACAATAAAAACAGCAGCAAAAAAAGTTATAACAACAATAAATTGCATCTAATTAAAAGGGTACAATGCAGTTTGTGCTTGCTTTTAGCACCCACTAGTGTTCTGTTAGTGAAAATAAAAGTAAAACTTATCTCCTCGCTGTGCGTTCGTCTTTTTAACACCTTAATCTAACTGCTGAAATGTCTCCTCAGCCTTCATTAGTGTCTACAGGAGCGGTTCATCACTGAATCAAACAAATCAGCTGTGTTCATGATCTAAAACATGCAGGAAACTTGCTGGAAGCAGACTGCAGCACCAGGTATGTTAGTTCCTTATTTTCCAGCAGGGACAGTACCACCACTCTGAAGTTGCAAGTGCGATATTCTGGCCAAAGAGGGCGGTGGGGGTCTAAGTGACGTTTCATTAACCCTTGCAAAGGGTACTTTTAGCACATACTGGCTCAAGAAAATGATTAAAAATATGAAAAAGTTGCATAATATGATAAAACAAAGATAAACTGAGTCAAAAACACCAAAAGCACTTTAAAATATGGGTTTTGAGTTGTAACTTAAAGAGTTTGGATGTCAGTGAGAGAGAGAGATATCACCTCTAATCATTTTTAACTTATTTGTTTACCATTCACATAATCTACATTTTAAATTTTTCATCAATTTCCCTCTGGCATCTTCACCCAGGGAGCTCATCTATGGTTTTGTGGACCTTAAACTTGTGACTAATCTGTTCAGCAGCAGTCAGATTACAAGATTGAAGCAATGTCTGATTTTCTTTAGCTGATTTGTTGTTGATGCATTGCAAAGATTTCATCAACATTCATAAATTTAACAGCTTTTTCTTTAAATGTTGAGNTGCTGCACAACCTTTGAAGTGAGAACTGAAATTAAGTGATTTCTGTAACTATCAATGTGACTTCTGTCAGGTTTGAAGGGTCTCGGCTTGTTTTGGCTCTTTACTCTCAAAAAGCCTCTTAGTCCAGTGTTTTGTGGGGGTTTAGATGTGTGTGTTTTGGGTCATTATCCTGTTGGAGGATATAGGACCTGAAACTAAAGTTGCTTTTGTTCCAGGATACCTTGATAATTTAGGGTTAGGGTTTTTCACAGTAGTAGCACATTTTTTTCTTGGTATGCTTCATTTTTACATCTTGGAACACAGATCTGATGTGACTTGCAGAAAAGCTCCAGTTCTTTTCTTATCTTGTCCAAAGCTCTATGGAAAGTTACAAACTCTACATTTTTTGTTCGTTTTTTAAGATTTTCTGGCATCCTCAGTTAATTTCTATGAAGTCAACTTTGGCTCAAATCTTGAAGGATGTTGTGATCCGACACTGATGTACATTTTATATTACCTTTTATTTATAGGCCCTTTTCACGACACTCAAGATCACTTTACAATAAAAACAGCAGCAAAAAAAAGTTATAACAACAATAAATTGCATCTAATTAAAAGGGTACAATGCAGTTTGTGCTTGCTTTTAGCACCCACTAGTGTTCTGTTAGTGAAAATAAAAGTGAAACTTATCTCCTTGCTGTGCGTTTGTCTTCTTAACACCTTAATCTAACTGCTGAAATGTCTCCTCAGCCTTCATTAGTGTCTACAGGAGCGGTTCATCACTAAATCAAACAAATCAGCTGTGTTCATGACCTAAAACATGCAGGAAACATGCTGGAAGCAGACTGCAGCGCCAGGTAAATGGTAAATGGTAAATGGCCTGTATTTGTATAGCGCCTTCTTAGGGTTCTACAACCCCCCAAGGCGCTTCACAACACAATCAGTCATCCACCCATTCACACACACATTCACACGCTGGTGGGGATGAGCTACAACGTAGCTACAGCTGCCCTGGGGCGCACTGACAGAGGCGAGGCTGCCGAGCACTGGCGCCACCAGTCCCTCCGACCACCACCAGCAGGCAAGGCGGGTTAAGTGTCTTGCCCAAGGACACACAGCAGCATTCTCTGGCCGGAGCCGGGATCGAACCTGCAACCTTCCGATTACTGGACAACCCGCTCTACCTCCTGAGCTACTGCTGCTGGTATGTTAGTTCCTTATTTTTCTAAGTCCAACAGGGACAGTACCGCCACTCTGAAGTTGCAAGTGCGATATTCTGGCCAAAGAGGGCGGTGGGGGTCTAAGTGACATTTCATTAACCATTGCAAAGGGTAATTTTAGCACATACTGGCTCAAGAAAATGATTAAAAATATGAAAAAGTTGCATAATATGCCTTTAATTCAATGAAACATAGATAAACTGAGTCAAAAACACCAAAAGCACTTTAAAATATGGGTTTTGAGTCGTAACTTAAAGAGTTTGGATGTCAGTGAGAGAGAGAGATATCACCTCTAATCTTATTTGTTTACCATTCACATAATCTACATTTTTAATTTTTCATCAATTTCCCTCTGGCATCCTCACCCAGGGAGCTCATCTATGGTTTTGTGGACCTTAAACTTGTGACTAATCTGTTCAGCAGCAGTCAGATTACAAGATTGAAGCAATGTCTGATTTTCTTTAGCTGATTTGTTGTTGGTGCATTGCAAAGATTTCATCAACATTCATAAATTTAACAGCTTTTTCTTTAAATGTTGAGGAAAAGTGAGTCAAATCTGCTTTTTACTGAATATTTCTGGATCTAAATATGTGCAGTGCAGCGGTAGCTCGCTGGATCAACAGAAAGACAACACTTTCAATCCTTTGAGTCTTTACCAGCTGTAATATTTCGTGGCTCACGCAGTCATTGTGAGCAAACAATCTCGTGTCGTTTGACTTGTGGGATTAGCTGAGTCAAAAAGGTCTAATCCTAACACTTTGAAGTGTGTGAGAGATTAGTGTCTCACATAACCCAGAAATCCCCAAAATGATCCACGATTCTTATTGATCTAAGGAAGCCGCCGGCCTTCTTTCAGCTTTGAGAATCACTTTTTCTTTTTTTTTATTTGCCTTTTTAATCACTGAGGGGAAGGTCCTTCGTTGCTTTAAAAGTCACAAAGACGTAGAGAGAACAGAAAGGCATGAGTCACCACGTGATTATAATTCATCATAATAAGCAGAAACTCGGTTTTTGTGCATATGCAGTGGCTTTTTACGACGTGTAGCAACAGGTCGGAGCTTTCACCATTAATCACCACTTTTTAGGTATCTGCTTTATTCTAAAGTTTCCCTTTTTGTGTCTCGGCCAGGTTCACGGTCTCTCTAGGTATAGACCACTCACAGGTATCAGTATCAATCACATTCATTTGCTTAAGTATTAACTCAGTCAGCCAGTAATCCTTCCTATCAGACACATACACACACGCGCGCGCGCACACACACACACACACACACACACATACACACAACTGTGTTTTGCATGACTTTTAGTTAGAGGGGAAAAATTCCAACATGAGCCCATTTATCAGGAAGAGAAGCTCAGCGATCAGATATTGGTGATAAAGATTTTAAGTCAACATCCCAGCAGGTGTCAAGCGGGTTTTTACTGCATACCCTCCTGAGTCTGCACAGGCAATAAAGGATGTATCTGTTTCTCTTCATCCCTCCATCACCCCAAATTCCTCCTCTCTGAGTCCAGCTAGACCTCAGTTTGGCTAACAGTGTGCAGGAGAAAAGAGCGTTAGACTAAGACTTTCACAAGTCCTAATGAAAAACAGAATCCACTGGTGTGTTAGCAACAAGCTAGACGTGTAAACATTAGTTAAGCGAGGAAGAGTTAGGATGGAATCTCACTGAGCTGTGACTTGGTAACCGTAATTGTCACAAATTTGTGAGTTTTTGGATATTCAGTTGGAATAACACTGAACTAGTAACTTAGAACACTTCTGTTTTTGTCCAAACTCCACAAGTTGCATTCAAATAACATTTTTGCAAAGATCTTCACTTTATTGTAATTTGTTTGCTTTTAACCTTCAATTTATTTGACATTTTGTTGCTTTCAGAGCACAAAACTCACACTGCAGACTAAATGGTCCCAAATCTGACTTTACCCATTCAAACCAATTAATTTAGTGATATTCTGAACAGCATAAATCCAATCTTTTCAAATCCAACCCAAATCACTTTGATATGTGGCCCAAAATTGGACACGTATGTGATGTTTTATGAAGTGACCTCAGTTTCAGGGTTCATGTTGCATTTCATCAAATGCTTACACGATTTTGTGACAGAGGATAGGAAGAGGAATGATCACACGTGATGTGTAGCATCCATACGTAACGTGCTCTGTGTGATGTCATGTCTTCTGCATAAACTGTCCCCTTCAGGGCTGTAAATATTCAACACTGGAGTCTGATGGTGGAGCATTTAAATGTTAATGTCTCCATCAGTGCGCCCCTCGGCAGCTGTAGCTATGATGTAGCTCTTCACCACCAGGGTGTGAAAGTGTGTGTGCATGGGTGAATGTCTGATTGTGTTGTAAAGCACCTTGGGGGGTCATTTACCATTTACCTTAATGTCTGATCTTGGTAAAGACAAAAGAAAAGATCAATAACACCAGCAATCAATGAAACGCAGCCTTAATTTCACAAGTCGTCCACACCTTCCACGTATGACACAATAATATTTTAAAATCAAACTCAACATTTAGTCCTAAAATACATTTTGCATGATTTTCATATTTTAAAATGTCATAACTACATTAAAAAGATGTTGTGATACTAATTTTTGCTTTTTTTCCTCTTTTTTTTAATGCAAATTCAAAGCTAATATTCAAAAAACAAATAAGCTGAGACTGTAAAATGTAAATGACAGAAAGAGTGTCTTTCCACTCGTTTTCAGGTTAGTTGGCTCACAAAACCTGTAGAGAGGTTAAATATTGAGGGAATGCCTCAGAGGAGCCCCTGAGGAAAGTCTGCTTTTCATGCTGTGACAGGTTCCAACTAAGGCACTCGTGCAGATCCTGCAGCCATTATTACATGACACACATAATCATCTCAACTTCAGATTGCGGTGATGATGCATTGCTCAGTTCTGATTGCAGAGAAAAGAGGAATCAGTGTTTAAAGTCGCCTAATCACAAAAGCGATCAGCTGCAGGGGCTGATGTAAACACACGCGTCTATTTGACCTGATGGTGTCCAGCGTGAGACCAGAGATAAGTAATCTCCTTAAAGACACAAGAATGTGTGATGGGCTTTCACCTCTCGTGGGGGGTCCACATTCAGCATCTCAAAGACAGCAGAGAAGAGCTGCATCAGCAGCAGCAGTGTCTTTGCAGGGTGACCCCCCCTCTCAGATGGAGAAAAGTGAGACCCTCTGTCAGAGTCTGACAGGGACGAAGCCACAAGCTGTGGAAATTAACTAAGTTAGCTATTCAGATGCCAGTCTTTGCAGGGGAAAGCAGGCAGGGAGAATCTGGTGCATTTGTTCCCTGATCAATCACAGTCCCTTCCTGGCTTCCTCAATGGTCTGGCATCGGAAAATTAAGTTGGATTATCTCTCCTGTGATAATTTCATCACAATAGACAACAAAAGAACGACATTTGGGTTTCCTGCAGGGATTCTTTACTGTTTTGGACAAACACAGATGGAAGGACAGCATGAATTCGGACCTATTGTTACACAGGATTAAAGTTGTCCCTGCATTTCCTGCCAACTGGGGCCAGACACATCAATAACAACCCAGAAATAAAACAGGTTCAGAGAAGTTCATGTGAGTTTTGTGGGTGCAGAATAAACCATTGTGTTAGTCTGGATTAGGAGTCGGTGGCTTTGGGGACGTTTTGAAGTCATGAATCATGAAACACAACAGCAGAAAACTTATCTAATATTTTACCCTTATTTTTCTCTCCCTTACTGTTCCTCCTGACCTCATTTGAGTAAAAGTACTTAAACCTAAAAAAGACATGCTATGGCTTGGTTCATTTGTAAATAAGAAAGATGTTCTCTAATGACCGCGTTAGAGATAGCAGAAGGTCTGGAGAGCAAACAAAAATATGATAAAACAAAGAAGAGCCAATAGCTTTGTGGCTGGGTGTGCTGCCATAGCTTGTTTACTGTAAAACCATTAAGATAATGCTGGAACCATGTTGTCTGGACGCTGTTTGGACATGGACGCTGGACTGGCATGTGCTATCTCTTCCTGTTTCAGGGGATCTGATCTTCAGTTAGATACTGTGTGTGCGTGCATGCATGTGTGTGTGTGTGCTGTTAGTGTTTAGAAGGCAGGTGTGTTTAAAGCCTATTGTAAATTTTGCTCCAACTCACACATTTTCAGGTGTGACTGTTTTTACGTGATGACCAGAAAGAAAAGAGTTAAAAGGAGAAGTAAAGGGTAGGACAGGTCTCGAGTAGAACTCCGTTTGCACAAAGACAAACAAAGACTTCCCATCTAATAACTCATGACTCAATTTTGAAAAATCCCTTGAGTAATCTCTATCTCGTGTAATCAGGAATTAAAGTAAGCTCCCTGCATCCTCGGCTTACTTTGAGATTACATTGAGATACATCGGTTCATTACACCGTTGTATCAGTGCAATGTAATCCATTTATTTGTTACATAAAGTTATTTCCAGGCATTCACCTCAAAAATGATCTGAAAATGTAAAAAAAGCAGTTTCTCAATACTCAAGGATGCTAGTATGTACTTGGCAAGGACACCAGAAAGTCCATTCTACCGAGTATGGGAGGACGAGGAAGGCATTTGGAACAGAAGCGGATAAAGAACGGTTAAAAAAACAACCTGACATAAAAATAAATGTCTAGTTTGCTCCTTAAATAACAAAACAACAACAAAAACATATTGTTTGTATTATATTTGGTCCACTTTGGATCAAAACTGATAAATTTCCCGCATTTATTGCTGTTAAATTCAGAAAAACTTATATTTTTCATCAAAACAAAGCAACACTGCTTTTATTTTGATAGTGGGTTAGCTAATTAGCATTTTGAGGGACCGTGAAGAGTCTGAAAGAATAAAAAAAGAAATACACAGCATATTTTACAGGTTACACACATTTACAAAAACAGGATCCTTTATATTAATTTGTTTGCATTTTTGATATAAAACATTACAGTTATGAGCTTTCTCCTCTGCCGTTCGGAGTATAACGGTTAGCGGCGCAATGCATTATGGGATAATTTGCTGCCTCAAGTCTGCAGAAGGATGCATCAATGCATCCTTCATACAATGGGTGGAGCAAGAACACAACTTTGAGCGAACGTGCCATGATACGTATTTAGAATTGGAACAGTACTTGGTCCAATGATGATGACGTTTCACAAGGATGAGACTACACAAATAAACCCAAGTACGCATACCAAGAAATGGCCAAAGATTCAGTTTATGAAGAATGAATTTAAAATATACAACTCTTCTTCTGTTGCCATTCCTGCAGCTTATGCATTGTTTTCTCATTAGTAACCCCCAGTGTTTAAAATCAGAACTGCAGCATAAACAGCAACAGTGTAAATTTTCTTCACCCTTGATCACGTAGATCAACTAATAGTTAGGAATAAAAGCAAAGATTACTTCATAATCTGTTATTTATAATATGTAAAATGTGTTTTGCTGACCGAGTGACTGAAGGGTGTTCTTATCATAATAGCACAAGACTTGAAGAAGATGACTTGTAAATGTCATGATGATTTTGAGACCTAAATCAGTGAAGGATGAATTTAAAGTATTATTTCTCTACCCTCCACTGGACCATTCGTCTCCCCTCAGGCTTCTTTAACCCACACTTGTTTGACCCGGGGGGGATCTTTTGCATGGCTGAGTGACTCAGGACTTGTCCATTTCAGATCAGTTCGGAGGATGAGGGACAGCGGTCAGATTTGATGGTAGAAATTTGTCCACGGGGAGCAGGGAGTCGGTGAGATTTCACAAACGTGACACAGGACCACGGGCTCATCGAGGAAACTCGGGGCTGAATAAACAGAAGACGAGTGGAAATAATAAAGGGATTGTTTTTATTTCATCCTTGACTGTGCGGCTGAGGCTCCTTTACTTTAAAAAGAAAGCGATGTTAAACATAAATGTTGGTTTCTTTTAAGTCTTATGAAACTTTCTATTTAGGAGTTTTGCATAAACTCGACACCAGTTGAGTTTCTTAAGAATTCCGTGTTTCCCTCGGGCATTTTCACATAAACTCACATCTCCACACCCAAACACAAGGCTGTTTTCCCTCAAACATCAGTTTTTTTTCTGCTGTGCTGGTGAATCAAGACTCTCCAAAAAAAGAAAAAACAATTTACCATTTGGAAGACGGAACACATCTTTGTTTATTCTCCGCTTCATTCAATTACCCCCTCTTTGGTTTGTTTAACATTTCATTCTCACGATCTAATTTTTTATTTGGTTGCTCTTCAGATCTGTAAATTAAAGCCTCAGCTGAGCACAGAAGCTGCATGTGGTGTAGAATTCATTAAGCTTGCCCCCCCACAAATGTGTGCACACACAAATCGCATAACTACGGCATCCCTAGAAAGAAACCGAGTGTGTGTGTGTGTGCGTGCACGTACATGTGATGCTACGGTGAAAGGCACCATCTGTTCCATGTGACAGTAATGAAGTGAGGGGCATTGTGGTACAAAGCCTCAGACCCATTCATCACAGCTGTAGGCGGGCCAAGCATATTCGCTCTGTCTTATAGGGATACCTCTGCATGCATACACACACACACACACACACACACACGCATGCATTCATGGATGCACTACAACTCCACACACAATATGGTTTTGTCTTGCTGGTGTCTGAATGGTACGTGCATGTAAACACTTGTAGAGCAGTTATGATGAGAGACAAAAAAAAAGAGTAACAAGTGTTAACTTACCATGTAAAATATCTGTCATGCTGATGAAATCTTGATTGTGGTTTTATTTGCGTATTACCTGCCATTCCGTCTTATTTACCTGTCATCCTGTAATGGAGACGTCTGGTTTATGAGGGCTTACTGAGCATAAAAATCGTTTAGATAAAAACGAAACGGTTCAAACAGATATGTAAAATTCCCCTCGCAAAACAAGTTTTTGTGGGTGTGCATACCCCGCTTTTCTTTGTCACCTGTTATGTCAGCGGTATGAAACTGACAGCTTTTGGATATGCGGTTACAACAAATTTGCCTGTCTTCAATATTAAAATCGCAAACTGTTATTGTGTCATGCTATGTACCCATGTGAAAATAAATCTACTTTTAACACAAAAGATTTTCCTTTTTCATCAAAAAATAATAGATCCCTAAAATACGTCACCTTTAAACGGTTTAAAATCAAAATAAAAGTTAAAAGCTCGGTCATCCGGGAGGGGTTTAGAGTAGATCTGCTGCTCCTCCACATCTAGTTAGGATGCTCCCTGGACACCAACTGGGAGGAATGATGTTTCTCGGCTGGCCTGGGAACACCTTAAGATTCCCCCAGAGGAGCTGGCCCAAGTGGCTGGGGAGGGGGAAGTCTAGGCCATGCTGCTGCCCTCGAGACCCAGGTATGGATGGATGGATAAAATTTAACATAGTGTGTTTTTTTCAGCTGAAGCTTTCCCAGATTGTTTGCAGTTATGCCAAATGGCAAACTTATAAAAGGTGGTAATTAAGGATGAAGGTGCAACTAAATAGGATAAAATCACAACAAAATACATAAAATCATAACATTTATCGAGGTGCTTCTGTTTAAGCCGACAAATACAAGTCTTTATAAGATAATTATGACGGTCTCCACACATCCAATTAAAGAGGGAGTAACACCTAAATAAATTTTTTTTGTTGATAACCTGTATAGATGAGTGTGTAATAGTGCTGTAGACATGTGTAATCTTTATTTTGGCAGTTTAGTGCATCTTATTTACATTTAATATTTCAGCCCAAAACTGTAATTAAATCTCCATCTTCAGGTTAAAACATTGATTTAGAATCAGCCCTAGATGGTGGCTGTAGAGCTGCAGCGTGACGTCTGCATCGTACTACGTGGCTGCACTGCACTGAATCCATCCGAGTCTCGGACGCACCTCCAGCTGGCTCGGCCATTCGCCTGCTGATATGACACTTTACGGCTCGGAGCCGCTCGCCTCCATAAAAAAACGTCCTCCTCCCCCCTTTCTTCTAGTGATCGCGGTGAACAGGAAATCCTCCAGCCTGCTGCTGTTTCTGTGTCTGCTCTTCTCCTGAGCGGTGAGTCTGCTGTGTGTGTGCTCGTGTGCAGGTGCGAGTGTGCGCACGCTTGTTAACGACTCGTTTTCCCAACTGAGAAACTCTGAGAGTGCTGCCTCAGTGCCGCTCTCTCAGTTCGCCAGGCGATGCCTTCTTTAGGTGCATTTTTCTAACAGGAAGTGTGGGTGATGTGATTCACCCTTTAATAAACTGTTCACCCTCTTTCCTTCAGGCAGAAGACCAAGCAGCCTCAAAGCCTGAAGAACAAAGAAAAAAAAAAGAACAACTTCTTCCCTGAGGCTGAGACTCATGACCTCTGACCCTTTATGCTTTGATGCTATAATATGATGTGACACCTCCACCATCAATTTGAGTTTTTTGCTGGTGTTTCAGTTGATTTGTCGTTTTTTCCCTTTCTGTTGCAGGCAGCTTGTTGATGGCCATTGGATGCACCTGTGCTCAGGGTGTGTCGCTGCTGTTAAAGCATGCTTGTTTACTTGTCTCTCCTGTACAGTAGAGAGTCCTCTCTGGTCATTGTTTATGTTTCTTATTTATATTATTTAATCTTTAGTTTGTAAAATAAATCTTTTGATTAAATCTCCCACTCCTCTTGTTTGGTCTCCCTCCTTTCTTACAGCTCAAATTCCTAGACCGGGTAGTGTCAGTGATTTCAGGTGTTTTAGAATGATTGTAATCGTTTGAACAAATAAAAAAAAAAAAAGGAAAACACTTGTGTAAATTACCCTGAAAAGTTAAAAGCTAAAGTTATGAAACGTTTCTTTGGACGTAGGTGTAACAACCATCAAAAACACCATGAATGCCATTTAAATGTACCGGCCACGCTCATTTAACCCCGTAAGTCGTATCACTCATCCACAAAGAGCTCTTTAACAGGATCAGTGCTTTCCTCAGAAACCTGCTGGATCAAACCCTACACATGTTTTTGGCCCACTGGTGGAGGATCTAGTTTGTTTTTTATTGTTATTAGGCTTTAATTGGCTCACTAGTTATTTATTAATGGAGTCAAACTGCTGTTTTTTTACAACTTTTGCAACAAAACGTAATAAAAAAGCAAAACATTGCTTCTTATTTATGAGTATAAAGGACATATTTTAGCATCCTACCACACCGGCTCTACCTCCGTCTCACGCTGCAGCGGCTGATCTCAGATCAACCAAGACAGCTCTCATCTCTGTGCAAATGATTAGAATCATGTTCAAACATTGACATCAGCTGGAAGTGCTTTATTCCCAGCTCTGTTCAAACCAGACAGGCTTTCCCCTAACGCCACCAACACTAATATTGACTCTCATAGCCTAATCCCTCAACGTCTAAAACCCCTGAATGCTATCATTAAACAGCCCATTTATCATATTTTCAGAGGCTCACCGGAGGTGTCTCCTCTGGCAGACCGTACTCTCCCTGCAGCCCGCCGATTGTTCCGTTCACACTTCAATGCCAGCGTGCACTTTCAACTTTGTTGTTCGGCTCTAGACGCCCCCCCCGCTCCCGCCACTACCACCCCACCATGCTCAGCATCTCTCTAACGGGCATACAATGAGCTTCATTCTCTCCACTTGTTGCCCTCTCCCTGCATGAGCTGCTTGTGTGACTTCCATTTTTATACTATATCAACAAACGCTTTGTGCATAACTGCCCTCCGTGACCTCAGACGGAAGAAACTCCCTTCATCTGCCGCCTCCTGACACACACTCACAAAAAACAAATTTACATCACTATAAATAACTAATGTTCCACATGGATGTCTGATTGTGAGTTTACAGCGTCGACTTGTGTTTGTAAAACTGTCTGTGAGGTTTTATATTTCTTTATTTTTCGCTTTTTTTTCTTCAATCCTAAGCAAAGACACAAGTTTTATTATCACATTTAACCACAGAAAGCTGCTTTTTTGTTACAAGTGGTGCAAAACAGGTATGAAGTCTTTTTTATGCGTACAGATCATTGTCTTGCAGTGGAGTTTTACAAATTGCCTCTTACGTCTTAATGGTTTTCCTCTTCTCGCTGTGTTGTGAACACGTTTAAGTCTACACATCACCCCCCCATCACTCCTTAGACCTCCCTCTCCTCCCCGCCTCCTTCTCCTCCTTGTTTACTGGGTCGTTGGTGAGCCTCACGTTCTGCATCGGGCCCCACTTTGCATTTCCCTCAGCTTGTGTGTATGTGCGTGTCTATGTCTAGAACCCCCCCTTTCTCCCAAAAGCGTAGAGACAGCGTCCCCCCCCTTCAGCCCTGAGGATAAGTCTACTATCATGCTAATTTCCATGTTCTGAGACTAATAGGTCCTTTTACACTGGAGGTTTTCATTCCCCTAAAGGGTTTAGTGCCAACGTTTTTTCTCTCCTTCTTAAACTTATAAACAGGATAAATATTTTTGTGATCCCTCTGCCTAGACGATGGTTTTTTATATATAATTGGCTCGAATGGCCTTGTAACACTTTCTGTAAATACAGCAGGAAAGATGCAGGAATGCACAACCAGCAAAGTGGATTTCATATCTAAAAAACACACGACTAAGAAAAAACCTTTAGATGAAACAAGCAGAACTGTCAAAGTGAAAATATCACCGGTAAAATTACACCGTGAAGCGAGAGGAAAAGTACCAAGACAACACTTTATTGACAATAACAACAGAGGGTTTAACTGATGCAACTCTTCGTGAGTTAGCATCAAAGATACAAGAGATATCAGTGTTTTGACAACTTAAATACATTAAAATAGTTTATAGTTTATACTTTAAATTAAAATTGTTTTAATAGCCACGCCATTTGTAAAATTTCCTAAAATCCCAACACAATCATATTAATATCGTCTAAAAACTTGAAAAATCAAAACTAAACATCACGTTTCATGGCGTGGTCCCGTAAATGTGCTAAAACAAGCATCTCCTCTATACGGTGTTTGGTGTAGTGTGAAATCACACTCATTTCACGTGTGTCCTTCAGACGAGCATGTTTTGTTACCAAGGTGACGAGTCCCGCCCCAGGCAGTGGTGAATGTGTGAATAGGTTGGAGATTCATCCAGAGATGAGCTGAAGAGTTTATGAATATTTTATAAGCAATAATCAAATAGTCTTGTTTACTAGTCACCAAAACGTTTGTTTGTGTGTGTGTGTGTGTGTGTGTGTGTGTGGCAAACACCAGGTAGGAATCCATGAGGCACCCTAACCAGATGTGAATGAGCAGCAGATCTACTCTGAGCCCCTCCCAGATGACTGAGCTCATCACCCTCTCTGTAAGGAGGAGCCCTGCCTTGAAAACTAATTTCAGCTGCTTGCATCCACAATCCCATTCACTACCCAATGCTTGCATCACTGCAGACGCAGCACCAATCCACCTATCAATCACCCAAATCTTTCCCTCATTCCTGATCCCTGAGACACTTAAACTCCTCCACTTGTGGCAGGACCTCTTCCCTGACCCAGAGAAGGCATTCTACCCTTTTCTGACTCAAGAGCATCTCGGATTTGAAGGAGCTGATTCTCATCTCGGCTGCTTCACACTCGGCTGCGAAACGCTTCAGCGATAGTTCAAGATCAAGGTCTAATGGAGCCAACAGGAACACATTAGACGTGTTTCTATTGTCAGAACTTCAGGGTGATTTGTGGGAGGGGGAAATTGACCAGAATACAGTATATGATGGTACAGTCCTCTCAGCTGCTGTGTCTCCATACAATTTCAGCCCTTTCAGGACTTTACACAGACGTTAGCATATCGCGACTGCTTCAGCAGGTAGTGATGTCACTGATCAGTGCCAAAAAGCGTCCACAGTAACATTAAAAGTTTTATTCTGTCAAAGTACGGCAATTTAATTCATTCAGAGGACCAGGGGAGCAATAACCAGAAGAAGCGTCGTTTTTTTACGGTGCTCTGTGAGACAACACATCCCCGTGAATCACCCGTGGGGGTTATTTCTGCTGTGTTTTTTGGTGTTGGGAGTTCAATAACGATGACTTTAAAGCAACGCAAATGGTGCTTCCATTTTCCTTCACAAGCAGCTCTTCTAATTTTACTAATGCCAGTTGTTTTGGACGACATCCAAAATGCTGATGTCATTTCCTACTGAGTTACAACCAATCAGCGTGAGTTAACCAAAAGTTCTACTCAGCAGGGCCTTTCGAGGATCTACCCCTGTTCAGGTGATCCGGAAATTCCTGAAAATGGTCCGTTTAGCTGGCCGGTGAAGTGGATACATGTGCATGCCGGTAAGTTCCGGTAAGATGACCCTGAAGTTCAGACAGTGGAAACATGCCTATCGTCTGCAAAAAGCAGAGACCTTATTCTTTGGCCACCAAAACAGATCCTCTTAACATCTTTTTATGATGAAAATGTAATAAAATATGGACCATCAAAGAATAAACTTTAGTCCACAAATCTTGTTCATTTTATCTCCCATTTCAGTAATCTCCATCTTAATCCCGACCCTTAAATTTGCATTTTTATAATAATTTCTACTTTGTCCATAAGTACCATTAACACTTGTGCAACCAAAGAGTTCCAGTTTCCAAACATGTTATATATACTTTACATTTTAGAGTAAGAACCGGTTTCTCCAACAACTGCTCCTTGTTTAATTTACAAACTAAGGCATGGAAAACCTTGGAATCATCTCACAGTAGCTTCTGGAATGAGTAAAAAAGTTGCATTGCTTGAATTTTTCAATGCATCTTTCAAAATCAGAGTAATATCTTAGGTTTGCACAAACTCTGTTTGGGTATAAACATCCGCTATGGGACCCATTATTGTCAAAACTCCATCAACTTTATTTTACAGCCAATCTTTGTTTTGATAGTGTGCAATACGCCAATTAAACCCACTTCCTTCAGCAGGAATCGGTTGCCTTCAGAGAACCTTGGTGGCATTCCAATGAAAACGACGAGCGTTGAAGCGTTTGGCTTTAACAATGTTTTGGGCGTTGCTTATCTTGTTGTACAGTAAGCAAACAGACACTGTGTTGGCAGAAGATGATCAAAGTGAGGGCCAACTGTCTCAACCCTCTCGATGAAGCTTTGGAGCAAAATCACAACACAGGAACTGCCAAGACGGCCCGCCAATGTTTTATGTCTTTTTTTTTTTTTAAAGACAGAGTCAGCTACCGGTGTGTTTTTGTTGTAACACACCACATCTGATGAGTCAGAGCTGCTGATGACACAAGATGTCACCAACGACTTTAAGCTTACAGGTTTTGGTATCATAACTGATCGGGGGGGGGGTAGATTCAAATCCGTTTCCTTTTGCAGGAACATTTAGACAATCATTATTTTCTTGGCCTCAGTGTTGAAATAGATTAACAGGAAGTATTCAGGGTCATTTGAATAAGCTTTAGGTATTGACAGCTTGGAGGTTAAGAGATAATAGAGGGGAGTAGTAAAGATAAGCTACTGTATGCAACCGTTTGGGACTATTTTTGCATGTTCTGACATGCAGCTTTTTTGTATTTGTTATTTATGTTACTCTCTCTCTCACACACACTCTCTCTCTCTCTCTCTGTGTGTGTGTGTGTGTGTGTGTCAGCATTATTTTTTTCCAAATGCCCTTCCTTTTGTACCCTTCTGCATGTTCCTGATCTTTAGTTTAAATTCCTTTTTTATTTCTTAAACACCAAGTCACTAAATAAAAAAAAAAAAAGAAAAATGAAGTTTACCTATCTAAAACAATTTTTCAGTTACTATTGTCATATAGTTTGTTTGGGGGGGGGGGTCTCAGGTGCGCCTGTTTCAGGAACTAGAAGTGAGCCAGATCAGAGCTGAGCTGAATACGGCAGGATTAGGAGTCTTATTTCCTAGTATTTGGACATCTTACATATGCTAACAGCAACATGACTGACTCCGTTTGCTTTATAGCGCTGATGTTTTAACAAAAAAAAATCTACTCATAAAAACTGGATCTTTAAAATTTAAAGATATCTTGTGTTTAAAATGTATCAAAATAATGTTTTACGAAGAAACCTTAGAACTTTCTGATCCTGTATAGAGGGATTTTGAAATTAAGACGAGACAAAGATAATTACTGAGGCCATAACAACTAAAGTGATGCATAAATTTGATCTAAAGAAGCATAGTTTTTGAAATGGTCTTTGCAATTTTTTAAAAGTTAGTTAATCAGTGTCTGGTTTAAAAATCATTTAAAAACTAGCCCACTGTGCAAAGACCTAGTTAGGACGTCCTACAGACGTGGTCTAGACCAACGGACTCAATATAGACATGATCTGCACGTCCATGCTTCAGTTTGTTCTCTTTTCAATTTTTTTGTGTTGCAAATGCGTTTTTATTGCATACACATCAAAATAAAATGCATTAAGTTCTTAACGCTTCATTTTTAAAGAGCAAGTTCACTCGTTTTTTTTCAATATACAGTATTTGCAGTGGTCTCTAGTGTAAATGAATTCCTTGTGAGCTGATCTCTGTGGGGAAAAAGCTCTGGCGCTCCTGTTTCAGGAACTAGCAGTGATCCAGAGGCGAGGTGAGCAGAAGACGACAGCATTTAGTGTCCTATTTCCTGATATTCTGATTCTCTGACTGAATAGCAAACTCTACCACTGCTTTGTTTGCTCTCCAATGTTGATGTTTTATCTCCACAAATAACACAAGCCTGAAGGAGTTCTGCTGTGTGGTGGAGTTGCTAATGCTAATGGTTAGCTTCTACTAGCTGAGACGTGCTCTGCTTTCTCCTGGACGCTAAAGAATCAACAGCTTTCCCCATCTCGAGTCAAGGTGGGTGAGTCCATGAATGTTCATTTTAATGTGATGTGTGTTTTTTTTCTAATTCAAGCATTTCCCCATCTATTTTCTATTGGCGGCTAAAGCAGGAAATAAAGGTGGAAGACTGTTTTCACATTTAGCCTGTATGTGAAACTCAGTGACCGAACTTGGTCTTAAACAAAAACTGGGATAAGTTTTCTTCTCTATGTTAGCGCTGGATGATCTGAACTGATATAATGACTGGAACAATATATTTCGCATCAGCTGTGTTAAAAACATAAACTGGCTCTCTGCACAGCTGGCTACAAACACACAGTGTTCACCAAAAGTCAGTTGACAGTTAAGTAAATTTTCCAGCTGTAATCTGGGACGTGACAGGCAGGTCTGCTCTCGCCTCATCACTCAACACCGATTCAAGTAGCCTGAAGAGGGGATGGAGCATTTTGGTCAGCGTCAAATTCAATATAAGAGTCAAGTTTTCACTTTCATTGTTCAAGGTGACCTCCAAACAGACTCAAACTTTGTTTTTTTCTTTTTTCTTGAAAATAAATCTGTCTTGGCGGAGAATCAGCGTGACTAGCAGATGGGAGTGCTCTCAGGGCTTTCAAACTGCATTCCCCTCTGCCCATTCACACTGTCAGGTTAGGTATGTTTGCAGGCATACCTGTCTGCATGCAAAGAATTTTATCCTAGAGGATGAAGACACCTCCTTTGTTCCATCCTACCATCTTCTGATGGAGGAGTACATGCCCCCACGCTCCTGAAGGAAGAGGGACAATCCGACTCATTCTGACAGCTCTGTCAAGCACAAAAAATGGCTGCTGGCTGTCTCTGATGCTGATGGGTGCTCCACCTGGTTCACACCCTCACAAACATGCACACTTCCCACAAATGCATGGGTAAAAAAATTTTTTAGGAAGATTGTAAATAAAGGATATTTTATTATGATGATTTATGAATGTTTTTAATATATTGCTTTTGCAGAAAATGACTCAGACAAGCACCAAATTTGAATTAGAGGATATTTATGACGTAAAATATCTAAAAGGCTCAAACTTAGAAATCTGTTTCTTTTTCTTCCAATCAGTCAGACGAATAAAATGCAAAAAACATCCATGACAAAAAACAAAATGCTCGTTATTATTTATTACTGGTTGGCAGTTTGGTTGGGTCTGACCTTAAAGGGGGAGCGGTGGGGGAAAACTGAGAAGCGAGTTATCAGGAAGTGTTTCGATCCTTCAGGCAATTCTTTCTCTTTTATCATGCCAGTAAATTTTTGCTGAAAGCATGCACCGGCATAAAAATGTGACAGATATCAACAGTGTCTTCTGACCTTTCAACTCTTCTTTCCTGCTGGCTTCAGGCTATGAACCAAAAGGCGAAGCAAAAACCCTCCGGTCTAACAAACGGTAGCCAGATTATTAGGTCTGGAGTGACAGGTTATTCGTTTAAGCCTTCCACCTTTGTGATGATTTCTTGTGCTTTAAGGTACTGATAGAAGTAAAATGCACATTTTTCTCTGAATGTGATGACTGCTGTCTGCAGCTACATGTCATTAGAGTGAGTGATATTAATAGTGTTGTTTGAGCACTAATCCCCAATTTACTCAACAGTGTGAAGGGCAGCGTCTGTAAGCGGCGACACGCTGATTGACGGATAACCTGCGGGTGAGTGGGATGGGTTCATGCACAACGTTCCCCTCCTTTTGCACAACTAGTTTGTGATAATGAAGCCACAAAAGTAGCAGGAAAAACCGTCACATCTTTGCAGAAACTTAGAAGAAGCTCTTGAAAATGTCTCCGCTGGGACCCGGCTGAGTTTCTGTCAATGATGGGAATTGCTGGAAGGTTTTTGTAATCCTGATATGCAGGAAAAACCATTAACTCTCACTTGCAGATCTTCCAGACAGCAGGAAAACCCACAAACACACACAAACACACACACACACACTCTAAATCATCAGACATGGCTTCACGACTCACTGTTTGTCTGCTCGTGTTGACAGAAAGTTGGTGTTTAACGTAGGTTGACTGTCACCAGGTTTGTTTATATAAAACACGTAGGTGTAAACACACACACACACACACACACACACACACACACACACACACACACACACACACACACACAGAGCGACGGTTAACAGATTAAAGTGTACGTTTTCAGGGAGTGTGTAGAAAAAAGAGAAAATGAATACAACAAATGAAATTTTATCCTCTTTGTTTGAGTGAATAAAGCTAGTTTTTTTTTTTTTACAACAGTGGATTTTCTGCCTTGAACCACCACCAGGGGCTCTTGACTTTTAAACATGTTTAAAAGATTTGCAAGACAAACATTTTCTCAAATTATTTGCATGTATCTCAAAACTACCCTGAACCCTTTTCAACTGCAGCTTTCCATGGAATGCAATATTAAAATTTCCCATTCCAAAAGCTTTCTCCATAATACGGGCTCTGGATGAAGAGGCAGCCCTGGTGGAGTCCAACTGGGAATGAGGTCTACTTTGTGACAAGGAAACAAGCAGCTCCTAGTTTTTTATTTTTATTTTTTTAACCTTTATTTTACTAAGAAAAATAAACCGTTGAGATTAAAATCTCATTTGCAATGGACTCCTAGCCAAGACAGCAGCACCAAGACGTGGGATTTCAAACGGAATGTGATCACAGCCTGTGTTGGCGATCTTGGAAACCAGGAGGGTGCAGAGATATAGAGGCAGTTCACATAATATAGCCTTAAAAAGCAGAATATACTAATGTTCCGCCCTACCATTGTGTAAAAATGACCAACCAACAGTCTCATACAAATTACACTGATGCGTACCAGAATTTGATACAAATTTCAGTGCTGCATGGTATACAGAATCCAGTTTTCAAAAGATATTAATTGGCATGCATGTATAAAATATCACCATAATCCAAAACTGAGAAACAGGTTCTGTTTCAGTAATAAAAACCCTACTTTACTCTAAGTTAGGGTTCAGTGTATGGAGAGAATAAAGTCTCAATAGACTTGTGTGTGCGTATCTAGATTTGTGTGTGTGTATCTAGATTTGTGTGTGCGTATCTAGATTTGTGTGTGTGTATCTAGATTTGTGTGTGCGTATCTAGATTTGTGTGTGCGTGTCTAGATTTGTGTGTGTGTAACTAAAGATTTGTGTGTGCGTAACTAAAGATTTGTGTGTGCGCATCTATATCTATGTGTGTGCATAGATCTATGCATGTGTAACTCTTGATTTGTAACTTGTGTTTACATTTTTGTGTGTAACTTCAGCTCCTACACATACAAATCATTAAATACAAACACACAAATCAACTGGTACACACGGACAAAACTACATTACACACAGATCAGTTTACAAGTACAAAAACCCTTTTGAGACTCTTTTCACGCCTGACTGATTTGTGCGTAGATGGTGCATTCAATGCTGGCTGAAAGCTGGGAAATCTGAATTTTCTTTGGAGTTAGTCTAAACTTGTGTTGAAGGGGCAAACATGTTTTTCTGTGGAAAAATAGAATATCTCATGATCCTGTAGGTACAAAATATTAACCTAAATTTACTTTTTAATCATCTAAAATGGTTTATTTAGACATAAATGTGTTTATGAGCTATGAAAACGTAGTCAAATGGTTGTAAGAAATGACCACTAGATGGCAGAGTGGTTCCCTGACTGGGAAAAACACGCTTCAACCGACAGAAAGCAGGAGAAGATGGCGCGGCGCCCTGGTGGTCTTTCCTCTGAAGTAAGTAAAAGTTAAACCTGCACGCTTTGCAGTCCGGTTATGAGACAGGCAGCTGTTATTGTAGACCATTTCAGACGCTTTATAGGTCTGGCAGCTTGACACCGTCCTCATTTCTGTGTTAGCAGGTGCTAACGTCTGTAAGCTAAGCTACTTTAGCCATTTCAAGCTGTTGAGAACATAGACATGAATAGAGAATATTGTTTCTGTCTTTCAGCAAACTCACACCAACTTCACTTTGACATGTATGTTATTAGAGTTGTGTAATGAAGTTGCTAAATGATTTAAAACAGTTTTGAATAGGTGGGTTTTAAAGAGGCTGTAAGCTAACCTAACAAAAACACAATGCTAAGCAGCTTTTATGCCCTTGATGTAATCTGAACAAAGTCAAATGTAAGTCTGGCGGTGCAACTAAATCATTCTTTTGGTTTTACAGAGCACAAACACTATTCTCTATTCATGTCTAATCGTGTTAACCGGCTAACTGCAGCTAGTTAGTTAGCAGCTGGTCTGTGTGTTTAAACGGGCCTATTCAGCTTCTTCACTTCATCAACGCAGTTATAAATTTGTTTAGAGTTTTGTAAATTCTTTGGAGATTTCTGAGTTTAAAGTGAATTTTATTGAGACACAATAATGTTCATGACGTGTGTAAGGAGGAGTTACTAACTAAACTATCTGAACTAGGGCAGCTGTTTTTTATTCTGAGACTGCTATGTGAGTTTTAGATCAGACAGCAGCATCATTTGTGACATCATCAGTAAAGTAAATGTGATCATGAACATGAGTAATTATGTCATATTTTTCAGTTAAACCACATGATGCTGACTTCAGTGACCTGCTGCAGCATGTTACACACTCAGGATCACCATGGTAACACGATGTGTCCTCCAGAGCAACCAGAGCTGAATCAGGACGTCTGAACAACAGAACTAGAACCTTCACAAAGTTGGTATTTACTGCAGGACTGTTTCTTTGCATCTGTTTAATATCATTCTTCATCTGAGGTCAAGTTGGGATTAGAATCTTTACTCAGAACAAGAAATGAAGAATTATTAATGACAAAATCTCAGGATAAATAAATAACTGTAGGACAGTAACTAAACAGTTAAGCCTGGGACACATAGGAGACAGACGCGCCACGGTTTAATGGTCACACAGGAGGCGCCGCTGAATGCTTCTTGGAAAGTCGCGTGATAGTCACAACATCACGCGGGACTTGAGAACAGGAAGCGGAAAGTGACTTTTTTGTTTATGTGTGATCAGACTTGCCGCTGTGTTTAGTGAGACTCTAATTGATTAAAAATGGTAAGTACGCTATCTATTAGGATCGTACAATATCTTATGCTTCTCAACTTAAACAATAAAAAGCTCCTCATGCATGTTTTGGTGGTCGGGTTTATGCCGGCGTTTGGGTTTGTGCCGTAAAGCCGTTCCACGTCGTAATGTCTGTTGTAAAGTACTCAACAATGTTGTAAACAGCTGCGCCATGGTGCGCCGCAGCGCTTGAGATGGAACTGGCGCCTATCTTCAGCGCCTCTGCGCAGACCGGCGCTTCTGGGACGCGATGCTGCGCTCTCCGTGTAGCCACTCTCACTAACTATAATGGCTTCTTTTTAAAATGACGGAGCGGGCGTGACGCGGCGCGTCTGTCTCCTGTGTGTCCCAGGCTTTACAGGTTACACTGCATTCATGTCTAATCTTCATGTTCTCAGAGGGACTGATCATGAGTGGTGAGCTGAGCGATGAGCAGGTTGGTGGAAGCTGCCGGTCCGGTCAGTGATGGAGTCAAAGCTGGTAAGTGGA
Source organism: Aphyosemion australe (assembly GCA_006937985.1). Classification (NCBI taxonomy): domain Eukaryota; kingdom Metazoa; phylum Chordata; class Actinopteri; order Cyprinodontiformes; family Nothobranchiidae; genus Aphyosemion; species Aphyosemion australe. Next base: position 929,694 of record SSNS01000241.1, on the reverse strand, counting down.
CTGGTGGAGCTGCAGCTGGCTGGGTGACGGGGAGGCTATCAGAATAAAATTCATATTAAAGTGATCAGGAATTTATCACGTACCAACGCTAATGCAAGCACCGTAACAACAAACTGAGGTTTCCTGCAGATGTCAAGATTCTGTATGAATGTAATAACTTTTATAGAATCACTGATTTTAAAATTAAAGATAAGGGACGTAAAAATCCCTCCAACAAACCATTCATATGTACTGGTGCTACCGCATTGGTGGGGGTATGCTTGTTGTGATGCAAGATGCTGTTTTTCTTTGTTTTTGTCTCTTTATTTCCAAGATGCCCATCATTAGACAGCATATAGATCTGTTTAGCTGTAATTCTTAATCTCAGCCTGATGAATCTGCTGCTTAGTGTGGACGAACATCTGACCGCATGGATCATTAACTACCTCACCAACAGGCCACAGTACGTGAGGCTGCACAACTGTACATCTGAGGTGGTTGTGTGCAGTACTGGAGCTCCGCAGGGTACAGTGCTCTCACCCTTTCTCTTCATCTTCTACACCTCGGACTTCACCTACAACACCAGCAGCTGTCACCTCCAGAAGTTCTCTAATGAGTCGGCCATCGTCAGCTGTGTGTCTGAGGGGAACGACCAGGAGTACAGGTCAGTCATCATGGACTTTGTGGACTGGTGTGAGCGTAACCACCTTCGCTTGAACACCAGTAAAACAAAGGAAATGGTGATTGACTTCCAGAGAAACACTCCTCCTCACTCACCAGTAAACATCCAGGGAGCAGACATTGAGGTGGTGGACACCTTTAAGTACCTGGGTGTTCACCTCAACAGTAAACTGAACTGGTCCCACAACACAGATGCTCTGTAGAAGAAGGGCCAAAGCCGCCTCCATCTCATGAGGAGGCTGAGGTCCTTCGGAGTTAACTCCCAGCTGCTAAAATGCTTTTATCACTCTGTTGTTGGCTCTGTTATTCATTCTGCTGTGGTCTGCTGGGGTGTAGGCAGCTCTGACCGAGACAGGAAGAGACTGAACAAGCTAGTTAACAAAGCTAGCTCGGTTCTGGGCTGCCCGCTGGATACAGTTGAGGAGACGTGTGAAAGGAGGATGCTGGGGAAGATGGCCTCCATCTTAAGGAACCCCTCCCACCCACTGCACTCCACTGTGGAGATCATGGACAGCTCCTCCAGAGGTAGACTGAGACATCCCAGATGTAAAACTGAGTGCTATCGCAGATCCTTCATCCCCTCTGCTGTAAGAGTGCATAACTCCTCAGTTTAAGCTGTGCTGGTATCATCCTGGTACACAATAACACCAATGCAATATTCAGTATGTGTTCTATACTTGTGCAATACCGGATTCACATTGTTGTCTGTGTCTCTTACAGTATGCTGCATAGTGTTGGTACCAAGTCTGTTTTCATCTTTTATTTGTGGTTTTTTTTAGTGATCTAAGATTACAATACTAGATTACTGCCTGTGTGTAAATACATGTATCCTTGTTTTTATCTGTCTTCTAATTACCCTTTGAGTGATGATGCTGCTGTGACAAATGAATTTCCCCACAGTGGAATCAGTAAAGTTCATTCTAGAAGACTGCAGCTTTCTAAAAGACTTGCTTCTCTCTCTAGAACATCCACCACATCTGGGAGCTCCATGAAAGAAGCAGCAGACACCTGGTTCCTGCTGAAAGTGTTGATGTCTTCTTTGGTGGGTTCTGATGTCAGAGAGAGGGATCCTCATGTCCTGAAGAAGTGTGGAGCTCACTGAAGCAGACGTTCTTTTATGGGGTCTCATGTATTTGAGAGTAAAATGTGTCGATCCCCGACTGAAAATGTTTATGCAGATTAAACCTATTGCACACAGTTTACTGTTATTGTGACCAATGGCTTTTAATAAATAAATAAATATATGAAAAATGTTTGGTTATGTGGTTTTGCACAGCTGACTCACACTTATTTTGTAATCTAATATGTTTTTAACCAGAAACAGTTAACATTTTAATCAATCAGTTACTATTTATACTAGTTGTTAGGCTGGAAGCACCATCATCAGGGTTATAGATGCATCTAAACCCACATATTTTCCTCCAAGTCGTTAAAAACTTGTTTTAAATGAATTTAGATCAGCTGTGTCATTCTGCTCCTTTTCCATCTGACACCAGGCAGACGGAAGATTACAGGACTAAATCCTGGAAACGGTGATATCTCATGTTTTGTTAGAGGAAGTAGATCTGAAGGCAAGCTAGTGCTGACATGTTTAAGTCTATTAGGACAAAAAGTAAAGCATCCCTATGTTAGCACACAGAGAACAGAAAGCTCAAATTCTAACCCAGATCCTTACGTTGATGAGTGTATTATATAAACTGTTATTTTATACAATTATATGTATTTTAGCTAAATATGAACTGTACCCTAAATGTTTTCAACGTGTTTGCAGTCTGGCTGCCCTCTAAAATATAAAAATGATAAATGTTCGTGCTGTTCCAAAGGGAATTGCTTTGATAAAATACATAATCAGTGTAGTAATTAATACACATTATTGATCAATAATCACCAAAAAATCCATGTGGAAATGAGAAAAGGGTCGTTTTAGCGTCCAGTCCTGCCAGAAGCCGCTTGTGCTGACTGGCAGCGCTGAGCTGTTTGGAACTATTCGGGGCTACATGAACCACGTGACCGCGTGTCAGCGAGTTCAAAGCGTGTCGCAACTTTCTCTTTTGACTTCAGAGGAAAGATCACCAGAGCTGCTCCATCTTATCGTGCCTTCTCCCGGGTTGAAGCGTGTTTTTCCCAGTCAGGGAACCACTGTGCCATCTAGTGGTCATTTCTTACAACCATTTGACTACGTTTTCATAGCTCATAAACACATTTATGTGTAAATAAACTATTTCAGATTATTAAAAAGTAAATTTAGGTTAATATTTTGTAACTACAGGATCATGAGATATTCTATTTTTCCACAGAAAAACATGTTTGCCCCTTCAACACAAGTTTAGACCAACTCCAAAGAAAATTCAAATTTCCCAGCTTTCAGCCAGCATTGAATGCACCATCTACGCACAAATCAGGCAGGCGTGAAAAGAGTCTCAAAAGGGTTTTTGTACTTGTAAACTGATCTGTGTGTAATGTAGTTTTGTCCGTGTGTACCAGTTGATTTGTGTGTTTGTATTTAATGATTTGTATGTGTAGGAGCTGAAGTTACACACAAAAATGTAAACACAAGTTACAAATCAAGAGTTACACATGCATAGATCTATACACACACACACAGATATAGATGCACACACACAAATCTTTAGTTACGCACACACAAATCTTTAGTTACACACACACAAATCTAGATACGCACACACAAATCTAGATACACACACACAAATCTAGATACGCACACACAAATCTAGATACGCACACACAAATCTAGATACGCACACACAAATCTAGATACACACACACAAATCTAGATACACACACACAAGTCTATTGAGACTTTATTCTCTCCATATCAGTGCATCTTCTCAGAGCTCCACATTGTTTGTTGTTTAATTATAACTGAAGTGCTGGTCCTGGAAGAGGCTTGTTTTTGAATCTTCATACATAATTCTTGTGCATGACTCTTGCAATGGATGTTAATTTAGTTGTGCAAATGTTTCTGGGCATCCTTCCCCAAAACAATCCTGTAATATTCATGCATCAAGTAGTGTGTGAACTACGGAAAAACATTAACTCAATGTCCCCGTGTGATTGTGAGAGATCTGTGCAACATTCATGCAAGATGTGCACGTGTGTCATAAAAAAATCAATGAAATTTTAAGTGAATCTTAATATATTTGCTCAAAAATTTTAATCTCCAACCATTTAAGTTGGTACCAGTTTAAAATCAGAGCATGGAGTTCATTAATACAAAACATCCTGAGAGAATGCTGAATTTAGATGACGTTACCCGAAGTTAGTCTAATTTTTTACTCAATGCAGTTATGATTTCAGTCTCACGTGCAGTAACAATTGTGTTTGTTTTAAATGATTGTGTGTGTGTGTGTGTGTGTGTGTGTGTGTGTGTGTGTGTGTGTGTGTGTGTGTGTGTGAAGAGCCTTTTCTTATGTCCTCCCCAGGGGTCTATCTGGCACAGAGCTTCCTCTTTTAGAGTCTTTTAAAACCCCTAAAGGAGGGGAGACTTTTTACTTTTTGCCTACCTTGCACTTATAAATGTTAATTTCTGTAAGAAACTAAACTAACTGACATGAGGTGACTTCACTTACCCAAGCACTTGTAAATTTCTTTGTGTGTGCATGTGTGTTTATTTTAATTTTAAAGCCACGGATCACTATATTTCTGTGATATCTTCATGATCATGATAACCCAATATGATTTTTTAATCAATAAAACTAACTTTAAATCACAAAGTACCTGGAAATCATAAACACAAATATGCTGAAAAACAAAGAAGGATCTATTTAATATGAGCTTACAGATCTGCAAAAACTGTATCCTCCTAGGAGGCCCTGTTCTCTCCTAATGCGGTGAAAGAAAAGTATGCGTTAAGTGCTCTGATGACAGCAGATGGTGTAATAGGAAAACGCTCGCTGACAAGCCAGTGACTTCTATAGTACTATAGTTAAGAGTGAGTCTATAGGATGTTGTGTCTCCTTTAGTAAAGACTTTACATGATCTCTGGAACCATCCTGACCAATTACCTCTTCCTCTGCAATCCTTTAGCTATGGTAGTTCAGTGTTTGTACTTACTGAATGTTTGCTGGTGGAAATGTGCACACTTGAGATGAATGAGGCACAAGGAGGAGGAGAATCTATACAGCCACAGAAGTTTATTTAGGACATTTGCAAAGGATTTCAGTGTTTTGTGTATAGTGGCTAGACATATGCATGATGGTCAAGGTAACAGGAAGGTGCTAATTAGGTATGGTTAACTTAACTGCTGTCTTTGTGGTTGCTGTAAATAAGTCCAATCATATTACTGGAAAAAATATATATGAGGTCTCTAATCCAGTCCATAAACATAGGACATAAAACTGCTGTTGTATGCAACAGTTTAGTATGAGATAGTGAGATATTGGTTTAAAGTTTGTTTTCTTATATACTTTCATACGCATTATTGATTAAAAATATGTGAGTGAATCCAGATATTTACCCCTTAATTTCTGAATCAGGGGTATTGGTTGATGTTTTTCATTCCAGAAAATAAAAACGTGCTTTTGTTGTAACTTCTACTCACTCCTCATAATAATGAAAATGTGTTTTTCATGACTTGTGTGAAACTTTTGCCTCCCTTTTATAGGCATTAAAATTATGCATTTGTTTAGGGAAAAGAAAATTAATTATTATGATGGTTGTTCTTTGCAGACCCTTATTTGTTTTACTTTCCAAAATGCATGTCCAGTTCAGATAGCACTGTTACTGCTATAAAAAAAACTAATGAAAAAAAAACAAAACATAAAAATTCACCTCTGGTAATGCATTACTCCACGCTATAAAGGCACACTATGCAATTTTTTCATATTTTTAAATAATTTTCTTGAGCCAGTTTGTGCTAAAATGACCCTTTACAGGGTTAATGAAATGTCACTCAGACACCCACCACCCTCTGTGGCCAGAATACCGCACTTGCAACTTCAGAGTGCCGGTCTGGTCCCTGTTGGACTTAGTAAAGTGGAGCTGACATGCCTGGCGCTGCAGTCTGCTTCCAGCATGTTTCCTGCATGTTTTAGATCATGAACACAGCTGATTTGTTTGATTTAGCGATGAACCGCTCCTGTAGACACTAATGAAGGCTGAGGAGACATTTCAGCAGTTAGATTAAGGTGTTAAAAAGACAAACGCACAGCGAGGAGAAGAGTTTCACTTTCGCTTTTACAGCAGTAAATTAATAAAGGACTCTGAGCCCTTTTTAATAAAAACAAGCAAAACTACCAAGTGTGCTTTTAAACCCTCAATGACCCCTGCTGGTTTTACTCAAATACGCTGTTATGAAAATGTTTGACTCTTACAGGACCTTATGAGCAGTTTTTATATCGTAATTGCAGCCATACATTTCTTAGTTGTACTGTTATTTTATCAACGACATCACTTAAAGGTGTCCTAGAATGCAATTATTCAACAATCTAAAACAGAGCTTTGAGCCTCCAAAAAGCATAAGAAATTTTTTTTTGGCTTTCATCTGTCCCAGGAGCCCTGATACAGGCCATTCTAAACCCCCTTACTCAGGCCTTCAGTGAAATGAGCTGTTGACCCCTCCCACTCGGCCAAGACATGCTGATTGGTTGGTTTCCCCAGAAGGCCTCAGACACATGCAGGTTTGAGGAGGCGTGGCTCCCCCTTATAACGTGTTAAAGAAGGCTTTCTCAGAACAGGAGGTTTTCTCTTGCCTTTTTCAACTTTCTAATTTACATAAAAAGTAGGTCAAACACGGCTTTGACTTTTTGGCATGCTACTTTTGACCACCCAAGCTGTCTTATTCAACAACAACAAGGAACATGTTGGTTTACATTCTAGGTCCCCTTTAAAAATGCATTTTAAGACCTGATGGACATGGAGCAGAACTGAATCCTAAAACCTGTTCAGCAGCTGAACTGCAATCTGAGACATGCAGGTTGGGGAGATTTTGAGTCAAATCATGAGGCAAAACCATTTTCTTCCCCTACAGCACTACTAAGTCACACTGAGCACACACACACACACACACACACACATTTACTTTTCATTTTGTGAATCATTAGTTTGAATGCTGTTAACATTTGAACTTGTCGTTTTTAGCTTTTGTACTTAAAAACTTGCTCAGTCATAAGGTTTGAAGTCTCAATTTCCACAACAGAAGTATTTCTCTGGGGATTGAACCCTGAACCACTCACACTCCAAGCCAAGGACTTACAGACTGAGCTACACAAGCACATAACTGCTTAGATTTTTAGAGCATTTCATGCTGTCAAGAATTCACACAAAGTCTAAAAGACATTGTTTGCACAGGTATTGAATTCTGAGCAACCTGCAAACAAACACACTGCCCTGCAGACTGAGTCAGCAATGTGCTATCACTTTATTTAAAGCTGTAATACGGAGTTTTCCTCTTTCAGGAATTATGTATGATTTCTTTAGAAAGCCATAAAAGTAATTGTCATATCTTGTATTGTGATATAATGTAGGCAATGTGTTTTTTTTTGCTAAGCCCACCCCCTGTCTCATAGAGTTCTATGCAATATGATCTGAGCACCGGTAGCATTAGACTACCGCTTACGTACAGAGATCAATCACAGAGCGTGCTCGAGTGTTAAGGACGTACCTCGGCTGTCGCAGAGTTGGCGACCTTTCTCATGGACAAGTAAGTCTTTAAAATACAAATATATGAATACACAACATAACACGAGCATAATAATTGTAAAACAATGTGTTTTAGCTGTTTGTCGGCTAGAGGAGTGCATTCATGAATGAGAGACGTCGCTTTCGGCTGTAAATACGGAAGTGGAAACCACGGCTTAGTGCGATACATTTGTCAGCCACTAGACGGTGCCGTCAGATAAAAAATTATCCGGAGTTCTACTTTAATAGGTACACACCGATGATAGAATTTAGTAAATCACCTCCCTCCCAATCATGGTCCTTCTTTACTCCTCTAAATTTCCAGGACATCTGTCTCATTCAGAAAAACATGAAACCAACTTTCTGCCCTGTTGATTTTCTCCCAACCACTTTGCTTCTTAAGGTCTTTGACCAAATTGGCCCATGCATTGTGGATTTTATTAATCTATCTCTCCAATCTGGCTCTGTACCTTCTGTTTTCAAACATGCTGTTGTTGAACTGATCCTGAAAAAACCCAGTTTGGACTCCTCTCAGCCTAATAATTACAGACCCATTTCTAAATTGCCCTTTATCTATAAAATCTTTAAAAAAGTTGTGGCCGATCAACTGATTACTTTTCTGGATATTCACAACAACTTTGATAAATTCCAATCTGGTTTTCGTAAAAATCATTCAACAGAAACAGCTTTGATTAAAGTTTCCAGTGACATCATGATGGCTTCAGACAATGGGGAATTTAGTCTTAGTATTGTTGGATCTTTCTGCAGCTTTTGACACTGTTGATCACAGCACCTTAATTAACAGACTTCATGACTTGGTGGGAATCTCTGGAACTGTTCTAGACTGGTTCAGATCGTACCTTTCTAACAGAAGTTTCAGTGTCTGTATAAACCAAATCATGTCAGATTCCACCAACCTGTTCTGTGGGGTACCGCAAGGCTCTGTTTTAGGTCCACTCCTGTTTTTATTATACACTGCTCACAAAAATTAAAGGAACACTTTTTTTATTGGGCCTGGCATGAAATCAATTAAACCTGTCTGATAATTGGTTACCCATTAACTTTAGAATTCAATTTAGGATCCTTACTATAACATACAGGGCTCTACATGGCCAAGCTCCTCCTTATATTACGGAACTGTTAAAGCCTTATGCTCCAACCTGAGCCCTCAGGTCCACAAACCAAAACCTCCTAGAAGTTCCAAAGACCAGATATAAAAGTCGAGGTGATCGCTCTTTCCAGGCTGTTGCACCCCGACTTTGGAATGAACTTCCTTTATCCTTACGTGTTATTGACAGTCTGGACACCTTTAGAAAGCAGCTGAAGACCCTTTTGTTTAAAACTGCTCTTACTTAAATTTCTTATGTTTTATTCATTTTTTTAAACTAGTATTTATACTTTTTATAATTTTATGACTTTCTGTTTTATGATTTTTAATGATTTTATGATATTCTGTTGTTTTGTTTTAAGATAATGTTATGATGACTTTATCTTTTGTTTTGTTGATCTTTGTGAAGCACTTTGTGATTTTTTTTCTGTGATAAGTGCTATACAAATAACATTTACTTACTTACTTACTTACTTACTACCATTGTATATTAAACAGGTAAGATATACTAATGTTTACTACTATGTTTTAGAAAAGTTTTATTAGTCAGTGACGGTGAACGCACCAGATGTGCTCAAGGTGCCAGATTGGCTAGGGGACTTGCATCTGCCAATGCCAAATTACATCTGATTCACATCGAGTACAGATGTGGTCTGGACTCCGCCTGGCTTCCGCAAAGACCAAAAAACATTTGGTCCATTCACCTTTTTGCAGCTTAGTGTATGTTCCTACCCCAGCTACAGTCACAACTGTGCAGCTTTATTGGTGGAATAATCATCCCCTCCAAACAGCAGAACTTGATGTCAAACCAACTCTGGGAGATGGGGTGAAGAACTTCCAGGAATTGTGGTCCCACCTGTCCTCTCACACAGCAGAGCCTTGAAGTCCTCAGAGCAACCATCAATCCAAATGTGCCATCAGATGATCATGGACCACACCTCTGTTCTAAACTATGTTCATACTCAAAGATGCCAAATGTTTCATTTTAAGGCCTAATAAGTGATTTTTAATATAAAGGTTTAGACAGATTTGTAAAACCCAAGAATTTAACTTTAGACATTGTCCATATTTATCTTTTCAGCTGTTATTTAATTTTAACTATTACTGGCCAAGTTTATTACTGATCATTTCAATAAATGTACTCATGGGAGACTGAAATATTGAGTTTATTGAGCAGACATAAACATAAGCACACACCCTGAAAAATAAACTGGTGAAACACTATTACAGTAGTTGTGGAGTAACAGCATGACTGTTATTTTACAAGCTTTATTATACAATAAACAACTACTCAAGCTCAATACAATAACAGGTTAAATTTGTGTATAACAGAATTACAAAAAGTTTGAAGTAAAGAGCTGTGACCTAAATACAAAACTACAAATCTCTTCAGATCATATGTGATTCTTTGCCAGACGTTATTGCAGTTGTCAAGTTTAGTACGAACTCTTCATAAGTGCAGAGGTGAGCAGTTGGAAATGTTAGTGTGTGAACATGCACTCACAACAGGAAAGCACAAGTTATCAGGCACGTGTTCAAAACAGACTCATTTTGAACCATCATCTTTCTGACAGTAGGAGGTACCGATGTGACTCCTGTGAACCACTGCACGACCTTCAGGACAGTCAGCTGGTCATCTCTGCTGGCTGGCTGGTTATCTTGGGAGAAAAGCATGACTCATGATTAGTTTTGTATCAGAATGTTTTGTTTTTATTTAGTCTTTACAGTGTGACAAAAAAGCTTAAAAAGGGACATTCCCCTCAGACCTGTAGCTATTATTTAATAACTATAATGTGTTATATTGTTTAGTAGGCAACTGGATAATGTCAATACATTACCTCAAGTTCAGTCAGAATATCCTGAAAGTAACTTCTTTGGTGTGCTTGATACTACAAGTTCACTCGTCTGAGGGGCAAGGTAGTTGGTGTCAGCCTGAAAAACACATGGAGACAAAGATGTAGTGTTATAGTGTATGATAACCATTCACCAAAAAGGCAATACCACCTTCTCATTATCTGTGACAAAAAGCAGTGTGGTCCGGTGGTGACCTGCCTCTTGAACTCTTAAAAGAAATCTTCCCATAACTTGCTTCTCCAACATTTCCTGAAAACAACAAAAATGCAGAATGTAAAGCAGGTCTCATCCAATATTATTGCTAATTTATTAAACCCAAGTTTACACGCTCCTACAGAACTGAGTCAGTGGTTGAATTAGTGGTCTTTAAGCTCTGCAGACCTTCTGGTTTTTAAAATCAGGTGTGCAGGAGTTAGAAACTGAAACATGCTGGATAGCAGATCTCGTGGACCAGGATTGGAGACATATCATCAGTAATTAGATGTAACTTAGCATTAATCTTGTGTGTAAAATGATGCATATGCTTCATGCTTGGTGGTTAGGCTACCTTCCATGTTACTGAGATCTGTGAGAATCAGCACGCATTCACTTTAAAGTTAAAATTAGCTAAATAGAAATGGATGTGATCTGACAAAAATGCTGTGTAATTTAGAATTTAGCTAAGGCTAACCTTGCTAGTCGCTAACAAGAAGCACACGCTGCTCAATCACATTGAAAAACTCAGACAAAAACAAAACTTTTAACTGCATAAACGGTAAATGAACAGAAAAAATTAACTTACTGCAGATGAACGGTGGTCTGCCCAACGCAGATAGGCCATTGCGCAATGTCGATGTACTAACCATGGTGCTACTGCTAACAACAGAAACACGACCTGGGCGGAAATGACGTCAAACATAAGCGCTTTCACCCAGCTGTCATTCATTTCCCATGCAGCCAATGAGCCCAAAGCCCGCCCCCCATGTGAAATCAGGCTCAGCATCGTAAACGAAAAGAAAGTATTGGAAACGTAAACTCAGGCCTGAGAGCAGAGGAGGAAGAAAAACGTAAACTCGGCCACAACTTTTGTTTCATTTAGTTTTCCTTAATGAAATTAGTTTTTTGTTTTTTGGTTGCAGTTTTAGGTTCAAAGTTATATTTATTTTTTTTTATTTACTGTTTTTATTTGCAATTTATTTTTTCAAGTTTCAAGTTTTTTGGTTCAAATTTACAATTTATTTTTTCGAGTATTCAATTTTTATTTGAATTTACAATATCTTTTTTCGAGTTTACATGGAGCTGAGCCCATTTTGACCCCAAGTGTTTTTCCTCACTCTTCTGTATCTGCGTACTTTTTTGAACAAGTGTATGGGGTCAAAATGGGCTCAGCTCCATGTAAACTCAAAAAAATAAATTGTAAATTCAAATAAAAATTGAAAACTTGAAAAACGAAATTGTAAATTTGAACCCAAAAAATTGAAACTTGAAAAAATAAATTGTAAATAATTGTATCCATTTTCTGTAGCCACTTATCCTCACAGGGTCGCAGGAGGCTGGTGCCTATCTCCAGCGGTCACTGGGCAGGCAGGCGGGGTACACCCTGGACAGGTTGCCAGTCCGTTGCAGGGCAACACAGACACACAGGACAAACAACCAAGCACACACTCACACCTAAGGACAATTTAGAGAGCCCAAACAACCTGGCAGTCATGTTTTTGGACTGTGGGGGGAAGCCAGGGTACCTGGAGAGAACCCACGCGTGTACAGGGAGAACATGCAAACTCCATGCAGAAAGACCCCAGGCCGGGATGTGAACCCAGAACCTTCTTGCTGCAAGGCAACTGTGCTAACCACCGTGCCACTGTGCAGCCCTGTAAATAAAACAGTAAATAAAAAAAAATAAATATAACTTTGAACCTAAAACTGGAAATAAAAACAAAAAAAAAATTTCATTAATTTTGATTTCATTCTGCTAACTTTGACAACTGAACTCAATTTCAGCTTCACTTCAGTTCTTAGGCATGTTAAGCTGTCAGCTTCAGAATTCAGCATACGCTGCTAAATTCACAGTTCAGCTAATTGTGAAAATTTAACTATTAAACTATTCCTACTCAAATACCAGCTGTTTAAACATTTCCACTGTCCAGCTTTTTTAACTGTGTACGGAGATTTGAGCTTTCTGTTTAGCAGTTTTTCTTGATTCTTCACCTATTTTTTGAGCTTCATAACACTTCTTAGGGATTTCTGCTCCTAAATCTTCAAATCCATTCTGCTCATTTTGACAATTAAGCTCAATTTAAGCTTCAGTTCATTTCTTAAGCAGCTTCAGCTATAATTTTCAGCAATAAAGCATTCAAACGCATTTCTGCAAGAAATGCAATTTATCTAGTTATGATTTAGTTTGACCCCCACCCCTCCCCCCAATATAAACTTTGATAGTGGGCCAGCCCCAGTCGGCTAAAAACAAACAAACACACAAAAATCACTGCCACTCCTTATGAATAGACTCCATTTGTAACATAAGGGTGTAAGGTTCGCCATTTTCCTCTCAAGCGTTCTCGCCCTCTGCGGCTGATTGAAGTGATGTGAAAGTAGACAGATGGGGTTGGCAGCCAGACAACAGTCTGTCATCCTCTGGGCTTCATTCCCTCGCTCCCCTGTGTCCTCTACCCCTTAACATCTCCCTGCTCCCTGTCTCTCGCACCGACTTTCCACTCTCACGCTGCTCACTTTTTCCTTTTTTTTATTCTTCACCACAACCTTCATTGTCAACATGTGTCCTAAAATCTGTCCTGTTCCCCCCCGTTTTATCCCTCCCCAGTCTCTCCATTCTTTTACTCGGTGGCATTATGGCCCCACGCTAACGGAGGCCTTTATTAAATGTCAATTATACACCAGAGACCACACAGTGGAAGGAGAGGAGACAATGATTTCTGACCCCAAAAGGTCAACATGCTTATGTGCCCTGAGCTCTTGTAAAACAGTCTGTCTTCTCGCACATATTTGAAGATTTCAACTGAAGTTTGTAGAGCTGGATTAAAAACTACCCATGGAGGCAAATAAGGGCAAAATAACCCAAGCACGGTAAGAAATGTTGAATGCAAAATTGGCATTCATGTCGAACCTTACAAACTTTTCCCTAATTCTACAAAAATATTATCATTAAATATTAGAATTAACACAGATGAGCCAATTTTGTGAGTTTATCATAAATCTTAAAACAAATTTTCTTGCTACACACAGAAATTTGAAATATTTGATCAATAAAAATAGCTGCCATAGAGGCTGCTGAGACTACATTGTGATCCAGATTAAACACGGTGCAACATCTTCCATTGCACTGCTTCCTTTTCCCCATTAACTCTGCAAAAAGTCTTTATTTTAGGTTGGATAGTTATACAAAAATTATTGCATGATAATGAAACGCTCACTTTAGTGTGACAATGATTGACTGAATCACACAATTTTGCACTCTTATTATAAACTCTTACCCATAATTTATTTAAAATGTATAAAAACATCTTTTTGTGCAACAATTAAACAAAAATGCTTGTAAAACTATATAGCTAAAAAAAAGTTAGAAGAACCTGGGATTACTTTCTTCATAAAAACCCCAACAAAGTCTCCATATGTGCATGAGTATGGGAATATCTTGATGGCACATCTGTGCACTCTATGCTGTGTGTGAGTCTCGCTGCAGAGAGGACCAGGCCAGATGGTGTGTATATGTGTTAGCGTGTGTGTGAAGAGGGTGAGGGGTGTGCCACATGTTGTGAATCTCCATTCATGCAAGCTGTGCAGTGAAAACATGCCCCCAGATCTAAAAAAAAAACCTGTGGCAGTGAGCAGGGTGGAGTCTATACTATCAAGAGAAGGTGCTTGCACTATGAGCTTATTTTTTTTGTTTTTGTCTTGGCTGCACAATGGGAACTGTAACGTATTTCATTGCTCCACATCTCCCTTTACCCTCTGACCCTCAACCAACTTTTGTGCATATGGAATTACACGAGATTATTTGTGCAAGATTTATGTCTGTGTGAGAAAGAATTATAGAGGAAGTGATATGCATTTGCAGGAACCGACTGAAAGACAATGAATGCAAGGCAGCGGTAGAAAGATAGGCGAGCCATCTGGTAATTTTCACTTGCTGAGATAAAAAGAGAAGTCAAAGGAAGTTTCTGAAGGAGTTTAAACTAC
>SSNS01000241.1:892124-908112 GCA_006937985.1 Aphyosemion australe | reverse complement strand
CACACACACACACACACACACACACACACACACACACCACATATATCAAGTAGTGTTTCTATGGCTACACTGTGATTTCTTAGTAGAAGTTCTATTTAGTAAGAGTAAGAGAAACTTTATTGTCTTTATCTGAGTGAATCTATAATTAATTCAATAGGTGAACTAATAGTAGCACATTCTATGTTAAAGAAAGTAAGATGTAATATCAGGAAAGGGAGAATGTTAGGTGGTTGGCAGCAGTGTGCCAGCCGATGGCCCCCTCCATGAGGCCACCACAGCTCAGCAGAACGCCAGTGTAGCTTCTTCTGGGGAGAAAAACACTTAGAGAGAAAATAAAGTTAACAGCTGGAATAACAGGAAATAATGCAGTTAGAGAGTGGTGGTAGAAGAGAGTAGCAGAGTGTGGAAAGTGGTCAGTATGTCCTCCAGCAGTCTAAGCCTATAGCAGCATAACTACAGAGATAACTCAGGATAACCTAGCCTTTTAGATGGAGGCATGTGGGAGGCAGGGCCAGGGAGAAGTCTTTAACGACAGTAGTCCCCTCTGTACACTCCACCTCCCTCTGCTCCCCACTCGTCTAAACCTGGGCTAACATCAGAATTTAACCATAAGCCCTATCAAATAGAAAAGTTTTGAGCCTAGTCTTAAAAGTAGACAAGGTGTCTGCCTCACGCACTAATGCTGGGAGCTGGTTCCACAGTAGAGGAGCCTGATAGCTAAAAGATCTGCCTCCCATCCTACTTTTAGATATTCTAGGAACCACCAGTAAACCTGCAGTCTGAGAGCGAAGTGCTCTGTTAGGAACATATGGAACAATCAGATCACTGATGTATGATGGAGCTTGATTATTAAGAGCTTTATATGTGAGAAGGAGGATCTTAAAATCTATTCTGAATTTAACAGGCAGCCAATGTAGGGAAGCTAAAACAGGAGAGATGTGGTCTCTCTTTTTAATTCTCATCAGAACTCTAGCTGCAGCATTTTGGACCAGCTGAAGACTTTTGACTACATTCTGTGGACCTCCTGATAGTAATGAATTGCAGTAATCCAACCTTGAGGTAATGAATGCATGAACCAGTTTTTCAGCATCACTCCTGGAAAGGATGCTTCTAATCTTAGCAATATTCCGAAGGTGGAAAAAGGAAATCCTACAAACCTGTTTAACGTGGGATTTGAATGACATGTCCTGGTCAAAGATTACACCGAGGTTCTTTACTTTGTTCTCGGAGGCTAATTTAATACCGTTTAGATTAGGTGATTGACTAAGCAGTTTCCTTTTCTGAGGTTCTGGTCCAAAGATGATAACTTCAGTCTTGTCTGGATTTAACAGCAGAAAGTTTAGAGTCATCCAGATTTTTATGTCTTCAAGACAAGCCTGTAATCTACCTAACTGATTAGGTTCATCAGGGTTTATGGATAAATATAACTGAGTATCATCAGCATAACAGTGGAAGTTTATCCCATGTTGTCTAATGATTTTACCAATTGGAAGCATATATATAGTGAAAAGAATTGGTCCAAGTACTGAACCCTGTGGTACTCCACAAGTAACTCTAGAGTATGAAGAAGATTTCTCATGTACATGAACAAACTGAAATCTGTCAGATAAATAAGATTTAAACCAGCCTAGCGCTGTTCCTTTGATCCCTACAACATGTTCAAGCCTTTCTAAGAGAATATTGTGATCGACTGTGTCAAAAGCAGCACTGAGGTCCAACAAGACCAGAACAGACACAAGATTCTTATCTGAGGCCGTGAGAATATCATTTGTAACTTTCACTAATGCGGTTTCAGTGCTGTGATACTCTCTAAAACCTGACTGAAATTCCTCAAACAGATCATTAGTGTTTAGATGCTCACATACTCGACTGGCCACTATTTTCTCAAGGACTTTAGATAAAAATGGGAGATTAGATATTGGTCTATAATTCATTAGGTCATCTGGATCCAGAGAAGGTTTCTTAAGTAGAGGTTTAATTACAGCAACCTTAAACTCCTGCGGTACGTATCCATTTACTAAGGATAGGTTAATTATATCTAAAATGGGGGCAGTAACCAAAGGAAATGCTTCTTTAAATAATTTGGTTGGGATTGGGTCTAAAATACAAGTTGAAGGTTTAGATGAAGCTAATATTTTTGATAACTCTGAAAGCTCAACTGCATCAAAACAGTTCAAACACAGATTTCACACCAATTTCAGCATTCACTGGTTGTTGTGAGATCTGATGAATCGGCAGTTACCAAAGTTTGAGAAACTTTAAAAATCTACATTATCTGATGTGTCAGCACATATCAGTCCCCCAACACGGAGTTCATGAAGATACAGAAACCATCAGCACTGGTGTTTCCAACCACTGAGATGCTCAAGTTGATCAGTTGATCATCGTCTTTTGATTTCAAATTACATAAATGAAAAAGTGGATATTTCAGTACCATTTTTTATTATTGTTGCTCATTTTGAAGCTTTACTGTTTGATCCAATAAGAAATGTATTTGCAAACATGCTTCTGATTGATTCACCATTTCTCTAATGTTCTTGCTTAGGTGACTGAAAACATTGATCTTAACAATTCTGCTAAAATAATGTTATTATGAAAAGTCCGGCAAAGCACCTTAAAGGAATATTCCTCCTCTAAGTGCAATTTAGGCTGTTGCCATATTCTACAGTGTTAAGCCGGGCGTACACTGTGCGACTTCCTCGCAGAGCAAATCTCACGAGTCATGTGCTCACACTGCACGACCCGGTTCTCGGATGCGACCTGACTGCTCACACTGTATATCTGGCATGAACTCGTCACAGCTAAGAAAAAGTATATGACGCAACACGTTGGTCTGAGTATGGGAGGACAAGGACGGCATTTGGAATAGAAGCGTACTCTGTTGCTTCATGGCAAGCGCAGCTTGTTGCTGCAGTTAAAAAATCAATCTGACATAAAAATAAAAGTCTAGTTTGTTTCTTAAATAACAAAATAACAATGAAACATATTATTTGTATTATATTTGGTCCACTTTAAATCAAAATTGATAAATTACCAGCATTTCCCTTTGTTAAATGAAGAAAAAAAGTTTAGTTTTCAGCTAAACAAAGCAACGCTGCTTTTATTTTGATAGAGGGTTAGCTATTTGGTTTGTTTTTGCTTCCACTTCCTTCATTTACGCTACTGCTTCTGTGTTTGCGCATGCGCCGTGTGCGGTTCTGGTACTTTTTGGGTCGCAGCCACTCGAAGCGCCGCATCAACAGTGCGGCACCCTCACGAGGGACGAGCAAAACATCAAACACACCATAAATTCTTGCAAGATTACGATTGCTGATCGGTAGCTGGTCACGTGGTGTTAATCGCCTCTCGTAACCCCCTGTATACTACACGACGCTCAGCGCAAAACTCGCCACGAGCTCGTAGATTCTCGCACGAGGGGAAAATCGGCTCAAAAAAGTGAAAATGTCGCACAGTGTACGCCCGCCTTTAGATAAGTTGGAAGAAACATTTTGTAACCAGTCATTCTCCTAATCTAGCAGTATTGTGTTTGCTTTAGGTTAGCATAAACAATGTAAGTTAATGGTAACAGCTAGCATTTCGTGGGAAAAAGTCATGAAAATTACTCAATAATGACCCTAATTCTTCTTGGTGACCGTAATAATCATATTCTGCATATCACATACTGCAAATTAAGATAATAAGTAACATGAAGAAGTTACAGAAGTCAATTTAGACTTGGGAGTACATTACAAGGCGCTAAGATGCAGCGGCACCATCTTCATCTGTCATGTACGCGGCCATTTTTAGTGCAACTTACTATGCTGTAGCTTCAAAAACCTGTACTGGGTATAAGCCTAGTAGCCATGCATTTGTGTTTATGGTGTCTTTTAGGAGGACTGCCGCATCATGTTCTAATTATTATTATTATTATTATTATTATTATTATTGTTGTTGTTATTATTGCTATTACTATTATTATTATTATTTTTCATTATTATTATTGTTGTTGGTATATTACAGAAAGGATTCATATGATATGTTCTTAGTAGTAGTATATATATATATTGTAATTATTATATGTATGAAATGATCCTGAGGTGTACATTAAATATGCACATGGTTTATATAAGGTTAGGGTTAGAGTTAGGGTCCCTCCCTCATAAAAAAGAATAACTAAATCATTTTAGGTTGCTAACATGAAATTTCTCCTATCATGCATTCTGAAATTTTACACAACTATCTGTGTGTGTGTGTGTGCGTGTGTCTGTGTGTGAAGAGCTTGATGTATAGTATAGGAGCCTAACTTCATATGTATGGTTGCCATAGTAACAAAGCGGGTGGAGCCTAGTAACCAAGTGGGCGGGGCCTAACTTCAAAGGAACCAAAGTCATGGTATTCTAGCAACCATACAAAGCATTTTTGCAAGATATACAATTTATTAATTTATCTTGTAATGTTTTTTATGAAAGGTGTGGATCAATCATTTAATTAATACATCTGCAGTGCTCTCTAGTAGGAATGAATGCCTTGTATGTTGTACTTAGGGGGGAGAGCCTGTTCACCAGTTTCAGGAACTAGCAGTTTGCCCGATCTGAGCTTCAGAGACATGATTTGGAGTCTTATTTCATAAATTTTGGAAATCTCACCTCAGATTTGCTAACTGAAACACGACGCTACCACTGACTATGTTTGCTTTGCAACATTGATGTTTTATCTCTACAAATAACTAGGGCTATAGCAATATTGGCAATATCGCGATATCGTCGTAGTAAAATGGCCACAATATCGTCGTGGTCTTGTTCTGGAGGATAGAGGCTACAGCGGTGAACGCAGCACGGAGATACTAGTCAAAGTATTTTATGTTGTGAGTCGTATTATTGTGAGCATAGCCACAATATTGTGAGCCTCCACACAATATCGCAATAAATATCGTATCGTGAGGTTCATATTGTGACAATATCGTATCTTGAGATTTCTATATTGTTACACCCCTACAAATAACACAAGCCAGGAGTAGCTGAGCCGTTTCCTGGACGCTAAAGCCTAATTTATACTTCTCCGTCAGCTCCCCAAGGCAGAGACACGCACTAAGAGAGACTAAGAGAGACACGTACCTTTCTAACAGAAGTTTCAGTGTCTGTATAAACCAAATCATGTCAGATTCCACAAACCTGTTCTGTGGGGTACCCCAAGGCTCTGTTTTAGGTCCACTCCTGTTTTTATTATATATACACCCTCTTGGACAGATAATTGATGCTTTTCAAAATGTCTCTTATCACCTATATGCAGATGACATTCAGCTGTACTGCTCCTTTAAGGAATCTGAGCTCCATAAACTGGCTGAACTACTAGAGTGTCTATCAGCGATCACTAGTTGGCTAGAAGATAACTTCCTTCAGTTAAACTCTGAAAAGACTGAATGTCTGATCATTGCCCCTGAGAGCATGGCTTCTCTGATTAGTCAACAACTTGGTCATTTAGCTTCTGCTGTCAAGTCAAACATGAGAAATTTGGGTGTTGTCTTTGACCAATCAATGTCTCTTGAAGGCCACTCAAAAACGCTGGTCAGAAACTGTTTTTATCATTTGAGAAATATCTCCAAACTACGAAGGTTGGTGTCAAAACATGAGCTTGAAATGGTTCTCCATGCCTTTATCTCCTCCCGTCTAGATTACTGTAACACCCTTTTCACATGTTTTAACAAGAAAGCCCTTGACCGCCTTCAGTTGGTCCAGAATTCTGCAGCGAGGCTCCTAACTGGAGCAAACAGAAGAGCTCACATCACTCCTATTCTGATGTCTCTGCACTGGTTACCCATTAACTTTAGAATTCAATTTAGGATCCTTACTATAACATACAGGGCTCTACATGGCCAAGCTCCTCCTTATGTTACTGAACTGTTAAAGCCTTATGCTCCAACCCGAGCCCTCAGGTCCACAAACCAGAACCTTCTAGAAATTCCAAAGACCAGATATAAAAGTCGAGGTGATCGATCTTTCCAGGCTGTTGCACCCCGACTTTGGAATGAACTTCCTTTATCCCTACGTGTTTCTGACAGTCTGGTCACCTTTAGAAAGCAGCTGAAGACCCTTTTGTTTAAAACTGCTTTTACTTAAATCTTTTATGTTTTATTCGTTTTTTCTAACTTGTATTTATAATAATCTTTCATTTGTTTTATCATTTTTATAATTTTATGACTTTCTGTTTTCTGATTTTTAATGATTTTATGATATTCTGTTGTTTTGTTTTAAGATCATTTTATGATGACTATCTTGTTTTTTGTTGATCTTTGTGAAGCACTTTGTGATTCTTTTTCTGTGATAAGTGCTATACAAATAAAATTTACTTACTTACTTTACTTACTAATTGATGGAACCGTTTTGCCTTCGGACTTCTCCGTCCCTGGGGAGAGTTTACAGTGTATTTACAGTTTATATTTGCAGTTTATATTGTGCTTTTTTTGCATTTAAGAGACTTTCTGGCTTCTGGCCAATCACAAGCCTAACTTCATATGTATAGTTGCCATAGTAACAATGTGAGTGGAGTCTAATAACAAAGTGGGCGGAGCCTAACTTCAAAGGAACCAAAGTCATGGTATCCAAGCAACCATACAAATAGCATTTTTGCAAGATATACAATTTATTTTATTTATCTAGTTATCTAGCGATGTTTTTTATTTATTGTGTGGATTAATCGTTTAATTAAAACATTTGCAGTGGTCTCTAGTAGGAATGAACGAATAAATTAGGCTTAAACCAACAGCAACCTTCCCTGTTGCGAGTCAATATGGGTCAAAATGACAGTGTGACGTAGATCTGTCAATCCTAGAGTTAAGCCTGGGACACACAGGAGACAGACGCGCTGCGCCACGGAAGCGCCGCAGGTAAATAGTCACACAAGAAGCGCCGCGCAGCTGAACCAAAGACTGTATAGCGCTGAACGCTTCTTGGAAAGTCACGTGATAGTCAAAACATCTTGAGAACAGGAACAGCCGCTCCACGGCGCTTGAAATAGAACTGGCCGGTGCTTCTGGGACGCGACGCTGCGCTCCCCGTGTAGCCACTCTCATGGCTTCTAATGGCTACTTTTTAAAATGACGGCGCGGGTGTGACGCGGCGCGTCTGTCTCCTGTGTGTCCCAGGCTTTAGTCTTTTTTTTTTACTTTCTGCTCCGCGTAAGGCGTGAACAGAGGCGCCAAGGCAATAGAAGGATCTTTGTTGACATATTTTTTCATCGTTGTGCACATGCGCAGTGTCTGTGTATCAACACTTTCACGCGTGTTTAAGGGCTAAATCCCTAAATATAAACACTTTAATGTCTAAAGACAGGAGGAGGTTTAGACAGAAGCTTAAAATCTGTAATGAAGACAAAAATAAAGTTATTTAAAGCCCATTTGAGCTGGGATGATGGAAAACGTTGGTTCGATTCATCGAAGTTTTATCCACAACTCTGCTGAGGAGACATTAATTCCTATTTAACAGAAAGCCTTGGACCTAGCCTGGCAAGCCATCCTATATATGTGTATATATAGTCTGGCCACGAACCATTGATGGCTTTCAGTCGTGAGGCGGGATCTACGGTTGTCTTTCAAAATGTCAGCACGCAATTGGATAGCGCTAGGACCAATCAGAGTGACGAACAACATGACGTAATCACGGCGACGGAAAAGCGGGAGGCTTTAATAGCGTCTAGCTTCAATGATTTCTGTCGTTTTTGTATGAAAAACACGCGAATATCAGGTGTACTGGGACATTGCAATACTTTGTTTGATAAAAATAAGAAGCCGCTAAGTATAGCCGACAGACTTACACACGTTGGAGTCTAAATAATCCAATGTTGATGACAAGGCCGTTTCAAACGAACGTGTTTTCCGAGTTGCCGCCATGTTGCTTGGGTTTGGCCAATCTCCTCTGCAAATCAGGAAATTGTGAATTCGTTAAAGCTGTGGTTTTGAGTTACAGCGTTATTCACATCACCTGTGGGCAATTGTCAAAGGTAAGTCTTCATTTATCAGTCTTAATTTTTTATTTATGCATTTATGTGTTATTATAATGACCGCGGGTTGAGACCTTAATCAGAACGCTAAAACAACATGGCTCTGTGGATTTAAAACTATTTACAAAGCTAACATGAACAAATGAGCCTCACAAACTGACGTGCTGCAGGCTTTCTTCAGACAATTGGGTCGCCTGCAATCATCTCTTTCGTATTTCGCGGTTTCTTTACGGAAACGATCAACCGCACAGCAAGAATAATACATCTGCTTCACTAAATCCTCCTCCAAGCGTGCAAAACAATCGCACTGAATTTTATTTTCTAGTCTGTCGTCTCTCTGATGACATTATATTATATATAGGCTAATCTATTCTAATATATTTTCAGATGATAATATTATAAACTAAAATCTATGTTGATTATGTGAATAACTAACACATTTTATTAACGCCTGTTATAAACATTACACAGGTCTGGATTTGGGTCTGGCCCTCGAAACGGCCTCTTTCTGAAAACCTCGTGCCTAATGGGTTCATTAATGGGGGGAAGTGTAACCAAGTTACCCTCGTGTCTGAAGGGGGCTACGTCAGTGGGTCTGAAGTCAAACCGTTTGGAAAACTTCGGTGTAGGAGGAATTTTCAATTCATTTTTAACTTTTAACTGCCACGTATTCAACTCAGACGACGGACAGGCTGCGTTATTCACATATTCGTTTTGATAGGAGCTTTGCTTTGATAGGTATTTTTCACGCAGCAAAGCGTTAGTCTCCTCTTCTACTTGTAATTGTCTTTTTGCCTTCTCTAAATCTTTTTCCAAGCTTTGAATTTTAACTTCCTTACGATGTAGATCTATAAACATCTTCTGGTTTTCTTGTTTTAATTCTGCGTTCTCTTCTTTTTGTGTCTGCATATTAATAATTGCAGACTGACGGTCCTGTTGCACACTTTTCAAATCATGTTTTGTATCCCACAGCTGAGCGTATACTTGCTCGTATTTCGCTGTCATGTTTTTCAAAGCCAAAACCTTGTCTCTAAATGCCGCCGTTTGTTGACTTTGTAACAGTGCATTCTCTGCCTGCAATTTACCAATAATTTTTTTTGCATCTAGCAAATCGTCTTGAAGCAATTTGTTAGATGTTTTGCAGGTTTCCAATTCATTCTGGAGTTTTTCACTAACTTTCTCCTCAATTTCAAATTCTTCGTCTTCCAGTTTCCAGTCTTGTTGAAGAGATTTTACTTCCTCGGCTAATTTTGAGTTTTTTAATCTTAACTCCTCTTTTTGCTTTCTGAGGGCTTCAATTCTTCCTTTCAGAGTCTCCTCATCTACGTTTTTTTTGTTAATCTGTTTTTCACATTTTTGTAGAGACTTGACTTGTTGTTTAAGCTCCTTAATCAATTCATCTTGTTGCGAAGTTTTATTTTTTAAACGAGAAATTTCTTCATTTGCTTTTCCAATTTTATTATTACTATCCAAGTCCCTTTGTTTCAACTCTCTTTCAAATTTCTCGTTTATTTTTAATTTTTCAGCTGCATGCTGTTCTCTCAATAATCTCGTTTCACGTTCATAATTCGTCACTTTTCTTGCTAATTCATCTCTTTCTTTCCCCAGCTGATTGCTAAGGTAAAATAACTCGACGTATGAAGCTGCAGTCATGTTGACTCTGACAAATAAATTCACGTGTTCACTCGTTGACAACTAGATCGATACTGACAGCGTGTCGTCACGTGTCAAGTGTCTGTCCCCTACTGGTGGATTCCGTGGAAACATTCAGTGAACACATTGCGTCCTTTGATCTTTTGTGATGACTTTTTCTCTGACTCTATTTATTTATATATTTATTAATTTATTTATTTATATATATATGTATGTATTTATACACACACACACACACACACATATATACACATATACATATATATATACCGTATTTTTCGGACTATAGAGCGCACCTCAATATAAGCCGCACCTACAAAGTTTTTTAAAAAACATGGAACTGTACTTGTATAAGCCATACCGGGCTAAAAGCCGCAGATATCTACTGAACTGAATATGTAGTTTAACTGAACATAACTGAACTGATCAGTTTCCGAACGGTGCCTGTAGCATTAAAGTGCTGATCAAACACAACAGAAAAGTTATTGATTAGTTTATTCATGCTCACTGAAACCACTTGGTTTATTCGTCGCCCTCCTGCGCACTGAAACCACTGAAGTCATCTTCTTCAGTGTCGGAGTTGAACAGCTTCAGAAGAGCTTCATCACATACCTTTTCTGTGGCGATGTCAGTGTCGCTCTCCGTGGTGCTGTCATCATCCCGGGGTGAAGCTGGCTCTGAAGCTGTGGTGCCCTCTTCACACAGCAGTCCAGCCTTTCGGAACCCATTGATGATGGTAGATTCATTCACGCTGCTCCACGCAGCTAGTATCCACTGACAGACATCAGAAAATGATGCTCTTTGCATGCGGCCAATTTTTGTGAAGGATTTATCGCCGCTAGTCATCCAAGCCTCCCATTCACCCCGGAGTGCTGCTTTAAATGCTCGATTCACGCTGATGTCCAGGGGTTGCAAAAACTTTGTTGTACCTCCAGGAATCACAGCAGGAATTGAGTTGGTTCTCTTGATGGTTTTACGGTGAAAAAATCCTCCTGGGCGCTTTCCGTAACATTCCGTTAACCAGTCCTTCATTAGACTTTCTAGCATCCATCCTTTCTGGTTGACTTTAACCACAATGTCCTTCGGGAGATGGTCTTTCGGCATAGTTTTGCGCTTAAAAATGACCATCGGGGGAAGCTTCTTTCCAGATGCAGTGCAGCCCAGGACACAGGTGAAATGTGTCCTCTCGTGCCCGGTGGTTTTCACCATAATGGATGATGCACCTGTCTTGTTTACAGTCCTGGTCAGAGCCAGATCAAATGTCACAGCTGTCTTTAAAGCACATTTAGTTTGTCTTAAAATAATCTCAGAAAATATTCTGTTTCAAATCAGTGGTGCTGCCATTACTCAAACAGGTCACCCTGTGGAAAGCTACTTTAAAAGCCATTATAGTAACACGCATCACTCACTCTGGTAACAAATGAACCTAGTGAAAATCGTTTTGCCTTGAGCCTAAAAACGTGTGACATTCAACTCATGTTCTTAATATGGGCAATAAAATATGAAGCATACAATCACGACACATGAATGGCAAACTGGTGATTAATTCCAAAAACCTCCATATAAATCAATGAGATCTGTTTTAAACACCAGTAAAGCCAGTTTAATCCATTTTGCTGCAGAAATGGACAGCAGGAAGGACCAGTTGAGGGGTCAGGAACTTGGATCCCTCTGTGGTAAACTGCTGATGAATCCTGCAACCACATGATTAGGCTAAAAGATTTGTTGCAGCTGCGCCAACTCCCTCTTGCCATCGACCCATTCCATCCACTATTTGGTTTCCATCATCATACAGGCCACCTGCTTGAGTCATGCCCAGGAAAAGATGTCACCAAAAATGGAGAAAACAGTAATCCCTGCATCTGTTTTAGAGAACATGCAAAAGTTAAATAAAGATTTTATTGAGTACTTGTTGGGTAACTGTGACATTTTGTGTCTGCAAGAAACTTTTCTGGCAGTACAAGATCTTGAAAAATTGAACGTTTTAAATGCAGATTTTCATGGAGCTGGGGTATCCACAACTGATTTAAGTGCAGGTATTGTTAGGGGTAGAATACCCGGGGGAGTGGCTGTTTTGTGGAAAAAGAGGCTTGATCCAGTGTTAAAAGTTGTTCCACTTGGTGTTGATTGGTGTGTTGCTGTTCAGTTTACTAATGGTGAAAAGGAATTTATCATTCTGAACGTGTATGCTCCTTATGAATGTCACCAGAACAATGATGAGTATATAAATAAGCTGGAGTTTCTAGCTTCTGCTGTACACGAATTTAATATTAACAGTGTTTATGTGGTGGGGGATATGAATGCAGACAGGAAATCTACGTTTTCCAGTTATCTGTGTCAGCTGTGTGAATATAATAATTTTATGTTTTCTAGTAAGATGCTTTTGCCAGCTGATAGTTTTACGTATGTAAGTGAAGCTTGGCATACAACCTCATGGATTGATCATTGTTTTACTACTTCTGATGCACACGCATCAATACAATGTATGGAAATCCTCTATGGTACATCCACGTCTGATCATATTCCTTTATGTTGTCAATAAATGTAGATAAGCTACCTTCAGTAACTAAAAATATCTCCTGTGGTAAATCTGGGCAACTGGATTGGTCAGCTTTATCTAGGGAAGACATCCAGGAATACAGTTCACTTACTGATGCAGCTCTTGGCATGATCCAGTTGCCTAAGGAGGCTATTTTGTGTTCTGATGTGAATTATTGTAATCATGAGCATGGGATTGATCTTTGCTCCTTGTATGAGGCCATAGTCCAAGCTCTCTATATAAGCAGCAAACACTTTTTTTGGAAAAACAAATTTGTGCCTGCAAATAGGCTGGGATGGAATGCTCATGTAGCTCAGGCTGAGGGTCGTGATGCATTTAGAAGTTGGGTGGAAGCTGGTAAACCCAGACAGGGTCATGAGTTTGAAAACAAGAAGCGTACTCATGCCAGGTATAAGTATGCAATTCGCTATAGACTTAAGAATGAGCAGGCTATGAGGGCTGACTCCTTAGCTAGAAATTTGTTGTGTCACAATATTAATAATTTTTGGAAGGAGGTTAGAAATCACAATAATTGCAGGATTTCCTTGCCCACCACCATTGATGGCGTTTCAGGTAATTCTAACATTGTTGAACTATGGCGTCAGCATTATAAATCACTTTTTAATGTTATTAAGAAGGAAGCCTTTGAAGCTGGGCATATAGAGAGGCACGATGGGTGTATTGTTAACACCCAGGAAGTGAGCCTGGCTATTAAAAACCTGTCTTCTAGTAAAGCGTGTGGGCTAGATCACATTTCTGTTGAACATCTAAAATATGCCAGCCCTAAGATTGCTCCTCTATTTGCCATTTGCTTCTCAGGTTTCATGGTACATGGTTTGTTACCTGACACAATGTTGTCTGTCCTGTTAGTGCCTGTTATTAAAAACAAAACTGGGAAAATCAGTTGTATGGATAATTATAGGCCCATAGCGGTAGCCAGTATAATTTCTAAAGTTCTGGAAAGTCTTTTACTCAAGAAACTTGATGTTTTTATCACTTCTTCAGATAATCAGTTTGGTTTTAAAGCTGGTCACGGCACTGATATGTGTATTTATGCCTTGAAAGAAAGATTATAGGAAGAGACACTCTTCAGCTCCTAATAATCAAGCTCCATCATACATCAGTGATTTGATTGTTCCATATGTTCCTAACAGAGCACTTGGCTCTCAGACTGCAGGTTTACTGGTGGTTCCTAGAATATCTAAAAGTAGGGTGGGAGGCAGATCTTTTAGCTATCAGGCTCCTCTACTGTGGAACCAGCTCCCAGCTTTAGTCCATGAGGCAGACACCTTGTCTACTTTTAAGACTAGGCTCAAAACCATTCTATTTGATAGGGCTTATGGTTAAATTCTGATGTTAGCCCAGGTTTAGATGAGTGGGGAGCAGAGGGAGGTGGAGTGTACAGAGGGGACTACAGTCGTTAAAGACTTTTCTCCCTCCCACATGCCTCCATCTAAAAGGCTAGGTTATCCTGAGTTATCTCTGTAGTTATGCTGCTATAGGCTTAGACTGCTGGAGGACATACTGATCACTTTCCACACTCTGCTACTCTCTTCTACCACCACTCTCTAATTGCATTATTTCCTGTTATTTCAGCTGTTAACTTTATTTTCTCTCTAAGTGTTTTTCTCCCCAGAAGAAGCTACACTGGCGTTCTGCTGAGCTGTGGTGGCCTCATGGAGGGGGCCATCGGCTGGCACACTGCTGCCAACCACCTAACATTCTCCCTCTCCTGATATTACATCTCACTTTCTTTAACATAGAATGTGATACTATTAGTTCACCTATTGAATTAATTATAGATTCACTCAGATAAAGACAATAAAGTTTCTCTTACTCTTACTAAATAGAACTTCTACTAAGAAATCACAGTGTAGCCATAGAAACGCTACTTGATATATGTGGTGTGTGTGGGTGTGGGGTGTGCCTGTGCCTGCTCTGTCTTCTCAATCCCCAGTGAGTCATAGTGGATGGCTGCTCATACTGAGCCAGGATCCTCTGGAGGTTTCTTCCTGTTAAAAGGGAGTTTTCCTTCCCACTGTCGCTAAATGCTTGCTTAGTATGAGGATTGTATCAACACAATGACACTAGTAAGTGTCTTGATGCAATCTGCTGGGTTCCTTATATAGGAAACTTTTTGACTGATTGGCTTATGAACTGAACTGTATTGGAAGGTTTACTTTGTGAAGTGCCTTGAGACGACTCTTGTCATTATTTGGCGCTATATAAATAAACTGAATTGAATTGAAAACTTAATTAAAAATGAACACATTAGGCTCACTTGTGTGAGAGGAGGTGGCTTTATGTTTAGTAACTTTATGTTTTCTTTATTGTGGTTGTGGAGATGTCCAAGTATTAGGGAAGCTCTTGTTTGCTATGCAATAAGTTAATTAGCATGCTCGTAGGCTATCTTACAGTTCAGTATTACAGTTTTTATTACCTTTGTGATAATGTTATTGCTGCATTGCTAATGTATGCAACTGAGTGTAAGGCACTTTTATGTTAGCTGTTTTGTGCTAATTCTGAGTCGTTTTATGTTTCACATGGAAATAAAGAAAGAAGCATTTGGTATCGGGCACCTTAATTGAACCATTATAGTGAAAAGGCAGAAGATTCAGCTGGAACTCACTCCAACATCATCATGGAAGATCATGACAGTGCAACTCAAATTAGCACAGGAAGCATATGCTCGTCTGCATCCCATATCGGCAGGGCTGCGTTAGCCTGTTTCAGAGCAGAAGCAGCACGTGCACGCGCATCTTATGCTGAGCGGGAGGCACAACTCAAGCTTAAAGCCCCAGTGTGTAATATTTTTACCTGTTTACTACCAAATTCTGTGCATCCAGTGCACAAACCTGTCCTTTTTCATTAATATTTCTCAACAACATCAATCCTAAATATTCCTCTCAGCTTCAAATTTTACATTTTTAATACATAAATTGTGGTCGACGCTCCATGGTCATCCTCCATCTTGAAATACGGTAGCTATTTAGGGACATACGAGCTCTGAGTTACGCGTTTGCACTATGACTGTAACCTGAAAGAAACAGCAGAGGGCAGCAGTGCACCGTGGAAGCATGGCGTCTGACAATTCAACTAAGAAGAGACGAGACTAGCTGCTACACCGTTGCTGTACTTAGTTTGAATAACAAACAATGAAATCAAAAGACACATCAAATTAGTCAGGTCTTATTGATTTCCAACACACAGCAGCCGCATATGATGAGAACCCCGCCCGCAACAGCTAGACACCACCATCCAAGTGTTGTTCCTGACTCACGTCAGCTGATCATTTGTCTTTTCTTCATAAAGCTCCCAATCCGGTCCCAAAGTATCAGTTCCAAAGTCCTTCTTCAAGAAAGTTCCTTCTATTAAAGTCTCCTCTCTTACCGCAGCCTGCCGTATCTCTCCCAACACGTTTCAGCGGTAGTCCGCTAGCTGGTGGCTACGTTAGCATTAGTTACTTTATTTCCACAGCGTGTCCTCGGCTCCAGCCAAACCTCATCAGCTATCCGATCGCTAAACAGCCAGTGGTTGATGTTAGCTCCATCTCGATCTTCACTGCGGCGCACACCGTGTGCCACGATCAGCTGATGGCTAACCGGCAGACTCTTGTTTACTCCGCTGCTCTGATCCACATGACACCGGACGCCACAGCTGATGCCTTACCTCCTCCGTGTGTGAATCGGTGACAGGCAGCTATGCTAGCTTCCTTCAAGACTGGTAGGTTGATATAACAGCTAACAGCAGTGTTTCCCCTAGAAATGTTTACAACCGTGATGCTTATTGACTGCAGGGGGTGGCGGATCGCGCCGCCTCGTC
>SSNS01000241.1:860349-875946 GCA_006937985.1 Aphyosemion australe | reverse complement strand
GTGTTTGTGCGCGCGCGCACGTGTGTGTGTGTGTGTGTGTGTGTGTGTGCGTGCGTGTGTGTGCGTGTGTGTAAGTACTGAGATCTGGGGATTCCTGGCCATTTTCAGGATTCTTCTGCAGAAGTCACTGTGTTGCTTTCACTGCTCCTTATTGCGTTCTGTCAGTTTGACGATTTGAATCTCCAAAGCTCACTATCTCTCTCCTTTACATTCCAACTGTCCCATTCCTCCATCTTTTTATTCCCCCCTCCCTCCGTGTTCTCTGACTTATCTCTCCATTCTGCAGTAATGAGCGTGCAGTAGCTGCAGGCCTGTCCGTGCTCCGTGTTAATCCTTCCTTTCAGCTGGAGGGCCATTTAGAGCACGAGCACTCAGAGTCTGTTCCAGATTTTAATTAAAAATTCCCCATGTTGCTGGTGTTACTTTGCTTTTTTTCCCTATAGATATGCATGCACACGCCTGCACATCTATATGCACACTGACACCTACAGAAGCATCGCTTCAGTGTACTCATGACAGCAGCTCTCTCATGTCAGATTCGTTTTCTACTCTTGAGCCTTCCTTCAGTGGCGGTTAATCATGTTATTAAATGCTTTTCTACATGTCTCATAAATTTAGTCAACATGTTGAACAGTTTTAGTTGTCTCATATAAGACAATAAAAAACAGAACAACTAAACAATACTCACCCCTGTCGGTGCTAAAGGTCAGACTGCGTCTATTTTAATGAGTGACACCTTGCAGTTGCATTTGGAAGAGTTCTTGTTATGATTACATTCAGATGAAAAAAAGTATTGCTGAATGACGGTATTGTTCCATCGTGTTGTGATTGGAGGAGGGAAGTCTTACCCTTTATTTGACTGGTAGGAATTTTGCCCTGGGCGAATCTACGACCTCATGGCAGATAAAGGTAAACTCCATAAATCAAATCTATGATTTTTTTTTCACCTCAACCCAACGGCGCACGTGTTACGTTGCATTTTGATCATGCATAGAGTTTACTGAGGATTTTCTGTCTCATAAATACCCAATAAAACATCATTAAACTGAACAACTAGACAACACGTACTAGTCAGTTGTGCTTAACGACCAATCAGAACCCAGAGCTCGTCAATGTAAATATTTTCTCCTGAAGAAAACCTCACGGAGGGCTGGATCACACAGCTCTCCCCCTCATTGTGAGCGTGTTATCTTCTCTGGACCAACACAAGCCCTCATTCATACTCAGGTCTTTATAACTGGCCAAAGAAAGACTAATTTGGGTGGAGTCTTTCTATTTTTTTTTTTTTTTTGCAGAGGGGGCTGTATGGAGGAGCTGTATTGTTTGCCTAATCCGCAGCAACTGGGAAGTTGTACACTGTGCAAATAGTGCATATTTGAGTAGCTCTGCTCCAAAGTAAAGCCCCCTCTGCCCCAAGCGTTGAGATAAGCGCAGGGCTTGGTTTTTTTCATAAAATGTTGTCTTAACTGCCTTTTGTAAATGTCATTTTGTTTTCCATTAGTGCTGTATTGCTCATCAAAAAATGGCACATTGAGGGATGTTGCTGCTGTTGCACAGAGAGAGTTGTGGAATCCTTATCTCGCTGCAGCTCAGCTTATCAGCGCCTGTATCTGCAGAGAGGTAGCAGGAAAAGAATTGTGATATATTGTTTCAGTAGAGAAAAGACGGAGTCAGAGGAGATAATAAATAATAGAAAACAGCAGCTACAAAACCCAGTTTATCTGCTTTTCTCTCTTGGTCTCCTTGCAATTTATTTTTGTCTTTTTTTTCTAGTTACTTTATTATTTTCTTCTTCATCTCTCTGGTTTTGTATGGACCGTTAGACAAAGGTTTTTTAAAGCAACTCTATTACTAATTTAGTTTTGCTAAAATCTCTTATTAAATTATTTTGATATTTAGAATGATAATCAACATCTGATAGATCACGCAAGTTATTGAACAAGTTTACTACACTTTGCTCAACCTGCATGAAATATTAGAAAGTAGCAGGATAAAGGCAATTACAAAAAACTAAAAAATCACTGTGTATGTTGATGCTGCCACTCACCTGGATCAGTCATCTTTAAATAGACTCCAGCAGGTCCAAAATGCAGCGGCACGCTTACTGACTGGCACCAGAAAGCGTGACCATATAACCCCAGTATTGGCATCTCTTCATTGGATCCCTGTGTACTACAGGATTCATTTCAAAGTCCTTCTCTTTGTCTTTAAATGTCTTCATGGCTTGGCTCCACCATACATCAGCGAGTTATTGTCCATCTACACTCCTGTCAGAAACATGAGATCTAGCTCGCAGTCTTTTTTAATTGTTCCAAAAACACGTTTGAAAACTCGGGGAGACAGGGCTTTCTCTGTCGCTGGCCCTAGGCTGTGGAATAGCCTTCCTGTGGCTTTAAGAACCACACAAAACATAGAACACTTCAAAGCATTACTAAAAACTTACTTGTTTGAGCTGGCTTTTAATGCAGGTTGACTTGAGTAGGCAACTTCTGTTTTAATTGATTTGTGTTTAATCTTTACTTTTTACCATTAAATGCATTTGTTTTATAAATTTTAACCTTGATTTTACTGTAATTTGTTCTTGATTGTGTTTATTTTTAATCTATTTATTATTTTACTCTTGTTAAGCACTTTGGGGTTGCTTGCGTGACTGTAAATGTGCTATAGAAATAAACCTGACCTTGACCTAGAACTTTCCAGAAACGTTTCTATGACAACATGCCCATAATTGCATGCAGACCTAGGCCCAGACATGGCACAGCTATTAAACAACATCAGGATAAAGCTATGCACCAGAAGATCGTGCAATACTGAGATGATGCTTGATGTTCTCTGACCCTAGAAAAAAATTCAGACTGCCTGTTGAGTTAAAACCATCTTGTTGCATTCAATGCTTGTGTTAAAAAATAATAAAATCCCACTTCTAATCTAAAATGTTCTAAAAAAACACATAACATAATGATTTGCTGTTCTCTGTCTACTTGGTGGCTACCCTCAAAACCACCATTGCTGTCATAATCTATTGCCTAAGCCAGTGTTTCCCAACGCTGGTCCTCAGGGCACACTGTCCTGCATGTTTTCCATGTTGCCCTTTCAAACACCAGCGTTTGCCTGCTGCCACACACCTGACTTAAATGAATGAGTGACTAACAGGCATCTGCATCATGTGATGTCCTCCTAAATCAGGTGTGCTGAAGCAGAGACATGGAAAATTTGCAGGACAGTGGACCCTGAGGACCAGGGTTGGGAAACACTGGCCTAAACTCCCCTGCTCACAGTCCTTGGCTGGTACTCCCCTTTTCAGTCAATCACATACCCTCACAGTCAGTCCTGGTTGTGCACCTATAGCTACCACCCAGGCATCATCCACTTCCCTGACACTGCTGCCACCCCTAGGCCTTTGTGTGGTGCACAGGCTCCAATCTGGGCATTGTTTGCATGATGCTTTCTGTGCTCTGCAGCTCTAAGCAGAACCTTAAAACACACTGTTCTATCATCCATACCTATATCCACTGTCCTCAATGAGGGACAGAATGAGGCAGGAGAGACCAGTCCTGCTCCAAATAACTCAGCCACACCAGTGCACATGTCATGAATACTGCCACTGCCACTACATGTCCTAGTGCTACACTGAGAACTAAAAAACACTGTCGCTATGATGATAAACTATGGCCTGCTAAATTGTTAAAACTTTCCAGAAGACCTAACTAAAAATCTGCAAAGTCCAATTAGCTTTTGGTTAATTTTTCCATCATAGCAGGTTCTTCAGCCCTTAGAAAGGTCTTGCAGAATCATCCAACAGGTCAGTCCTTCATGATCATTCTGACCAATTAACTTTTGTGACCAGCATGTCATTTCTTCCACCCGAATAACATGCTGGCTTGGTGTAGTCTTGATTATTGGTTTCAACAATGGGAGAGGCCAAATTGAGACACTACACTGTAGCAAGGTTGTCTTTCCCCTCCTTTGCTCCTAGCTGATGTGAGAGGAGGGAGAGAGCAGGTTCAGTGTTGGACTGGAGCAGTCATTGGGTTTACCTGACAGAATGCTGGCACACTCAGACTCCGGTGAAATGTCTCACCTTGTTTCACACGGAGCAGCACGGCTCACACAAAACCCTGGGCCGCTTGCAGTGATTTTGACGATGTGTCAGTTTAAAACCAAAGGTTCCGACACACCGCCCTCTCCACATCTTCAAGTTTTCTTTTACATGCCCCCAGGCTGACTTCACTATCTTACCCACTATTTAACTTTCAGATTACCATAGCAATGGTTTTTAAACAACGCAGACGTTCGGGCTTGGAGCACACAAGTCAAACTAAGTGCACGGAAATGTTCGATAAGGATTCTGGGACCGACAGTTAAAGCTGTTGTTTATTCTGGGGTGTTTCAAGGCCCAATAAATTCAGACAGCTGCAGTAGTTAGAGCCATTGTGTTATCTTTTGAATGATTGTGATACAGCTCTGCATCAGAACTTTAAAGGCCTATGTAGTTCAAGCCTTCCCTAATCTCCCAGTCATCTGCATAGAACTGCATAAAACTGCAACTCACAATGGCCGTGCAGATAAACACCAGCAAGGCTAGCTTGTCTAACAAAGTGCTGCTTTATTTCTGCCTCTCTTTAAAACACACAAGCCATAATCTATGAGGGGAGTGTTTGGATTTGAGGTCTGGATCTTTCAAAAGCAGCATTCCCCTTTCTTCCCTTTTTGCTATACTTAGGAATTCCCTTATCTTGCCTCACCAGTGGCGTAGCGTAGAAAAGAGCAGGCCGCTTCATTGTCAGCCCTTTAGAGTTCCAGTCTTGTTTGATAATATTTTCTGTGGGTCACTTGACATCCCCCTCCTTCTTATTTCCAACACCCCCCCATTCGCCTTTATTGTTTGCCTCTTCCATTATTCCTCTAACCAGATTCAGGGTGTTTTGGTGGCGTTTGAAGGGGGGAGGGGAGATATTGAGAAGTGGGATGAAGGGAGGACAGGGAAGTTTGTCATTGGTTTGAAAAGTGAAAGTATTCAATCAGCTAGCAGTCAGCCAGGGTGAACCCAGAAGCCACACAACCATATGGAGCCTACCAACAATCAAATTACGTTTGTCTTGGCTCTTCTTACTCCCTTCTTTGTCTTTCTCCTTTTTTCATTTTCTTAAAGAAATTAGAGGACCTCTGCATTTTTCCTCTCCAAGGCAGGGAGGGCACGTCAAAGAAGTGACCAGATTCCACTGCTCCTAATAGGTTAATGAAATAATGAGATCTTTCCATTGAAGGTGGAAGGATTTGGAGAAAATGTGATGCTCTAAAGCTAAAAGTCTCTCATAGACTAGAATAATAATGATTGTGAAGCAGATGCTAATGTGTTTAGAGAATTTGGCTGCAGATCTGTGCATGATATTAATATTATCGCCTTATTCAGACACACTTTCCTTATGTACCATGTTTTTGAGGCCAGTGATCATGTTTAAATTCTTTTATCAGATGTTTACTTCGGTTGAACATTGCTTTGTGATATCCTTATCTGCAAAAGGTGCTCTATATATACATTTTTACTTACTTACTTAAATACTTAATCACACAAATCTTTCCAAGGACTTTTGAAAACAGTAGCTAATGCTGTTTTTTTGCACCTGTTTTGAAACCCATCTCCTACATGGACTACCTCTATTTTTCATGTGCTAAAGGCTTCTTCCGTGTCATTTAAATGGCAAGGTGTGCAGAGGAACGCTAGGGGGGTGTTCCGCCGGACAGTGGACCATGCACATGCTAGAGGCGACGCCTGGGTGGCCAATTAGCTAAAAGAAAAGAAAAACCCAGCACCGTCAACCAATGATGGCTGGGGGAAGAAAGAAGGGGGAAGCTTTTTGTGTCTTTTCCTCTCCCTTTCCTCCCTCCTTCTGTTCCTCTTTTACTCTCTAGCACTGTCTGTCAACTTGGTGTCCACAGCAAAACACAGTCGGAATACCCAATGAGGATTACCAAACTGGAAGCAGTAGGATTCCTTTAGTTGTGTGTGTGTCTCTATGTGTTTACAAATGCATGCATGGCTGTGTGTGTATATCTCACTTGTTTGTGGAACAAAAATGTCCTAGTGTGTCCCCAGACAGACATTTGGCTGTGTCCCATCAGCCGTAGAGGATTACAAACCCTCTTTTTGCCTCTTCACACTGGACCACAGTGCTCAATTCCCCTGGCTAATGACCCAGTGAGACACATTCATTCCTTCAAACAGACATCAGATATTTGGCTCGTTCCCCCGATAGTTCCTCTGTCCCGACCAATAAACACCAGGGGCTGATACTAGGAAATCCAGAAATCACATCTTGATTCCTGAGCTGGTTCCTGTTAAACTCAAATTTCCAGACAAAAAAAAAGTTTAAGGGAGTGACTGCTAAAAATAAAAAAGTTATGTGTCCTCAAAAACCAGGATATCTACATTTGATGCAAAAAGTTTGAACTTTGGAGATCAATACATTTGTGACATGAGCGCTGTTAGCGCTGTTCATTGGTGAACCCGGATGAAATGGAGTGTAAGAGATACCTGTGGGAGCTTGTCTTTTACTCTCCTTCATCCTCTCGCTGTGCCCCTCCAGAAATCCAACTGAACTGATCCTCCCTGACGCCACGCCAAGTCATGAATACGCTACCTCCAGCAATACATCCTCTTTATACAAATCACTCTGGAGAGGAATGCCACAAATTATGATACAAAGTTTAAAAAGTGAATAAAAAAATGACATTTAAAAAGTGATGCAATACATTTTCTATATATATATATATATATATATATATATATATAAATATATGTTTGGTTACATTGATTGGATGCTTCAAATTCATTAGTGACTCAAAAATGACAACTTTTCCGCTCAGAGTGATAATTATTTTTTCCTGCTCTACATTAGAAGCAAATGTGAGCTGGTCTGCTATATCTGCATTAACCCTTTGGGAAAAAAATGGTTGAAAATCATAAAATTGTTGTGCTGCTTTTATTTTAAGTGCAGCCTGTGCATGTGTGTATAAGAATGAGCATGTCAGTGCTTTTGCACAAGCAGGCCGTTTTAATGCCTGCATGAGCCTGTTGAAATTACGAATAACTAATGAGTGTGTGCAGTTTATGTGCAAGCATGCAGTTTTTTGTGTGTTTCGGGTGCACGTTGAAGAGCGCAGGCCCTGGAGTGGGGTGCTGCTTCTGCTTTGGGGTCTTTGTGGTGCTCTGTGAAGCGAGGTCGACCTTGTGGGGCTCTCCTCTGGGGCCCAGACAAAGCCAGTGCAGGATTATCCTCCCCAGGACAAAGTGTATGATTACCATGAGAAAACAGCCAGCTCCAGCCCCACAGCCAAGGACTGCCAGGCCTGCTGGAGAGGTGGTCCGCCACTCATTAGCTGCAGGGAGAGGCTGAATGAAGGCACACACTCACTGCTGTACGG
Source organism: Aphyosemion australe (assembly GCA_006937985.1). Taxonomy (NCBI): domain Eukaryota; kingdom Metazoa; phylum Chordata; class Actinopteri; order Cyprinodontiformes; family Nothobranchiidae; genus Aphyosemion; species Aphyosemion australe. Next base: position 868,521 of record SSNS01000241.1, on the reverse strand, counting down.
GCACACAGAATCACACAATGACGCAGACGCCTGTAATGACTCGTGTGTACGTGCACAAAATATAGTTTTTAGCTAAATGCATGCAAAGTTTTGCAGGAGCATCAAAATTCTTCATAGATTCTCTCTGAAACCATTTTTCAACTATATTTATGATTATTAGTGTAGTGCTTTTACGAGTTGGAACTTAGATAAAACAGTTCACGTGACTAGTTTGTTATCGTTGCAGATGATCACTAAATCCAGTGTGTATAAATGCTGGAAAAATACAAGAAATTGATATGTTTATGGAATGCATTCACAAACTACGGTATTCCAGTTGCTTTGCTAGAATGCGCATTCTCCTAAATCACACACAGCGTCCCACCCTGCAGGTTCATCCCCAACAGCCACAGGTCTTTTGTTGTGTTTGCATCTTAAGCTCCCGATCAGTCGATTTCCCACCTCTTCACTGAAGAGTCTCTGCCTATCCTGGATTAAAGGGATGAGCTGATGCTCCTCTATCTCCTTGTCTGTCTCCTCGGAGGAGGATGAGAGAAAGATGTCTTTTGTTGGCAGGAGGCAGCCCACTTGAGTTGAGCTGAAGAGGGTCTGTGACTGAGGTGGTTTGGGGGTGGAGAGGTACAGAAGGAGGGAGGATAAGAGACATGATTATTGATGAAGTAGAAATTTTTCAAAGGTTCCTACCAGGAGGTTTCCTGTTGCTCGTGAAACCACGGAGACACGTAACAAGTGAGACCTTCTCAGTCAGGGCCGGCCCAAGCCTTTGTGGGGCCCTAGGCGGTTTTTCCTATGAGTGTTTTTTAATTGTGTTATATTACTTCTAATATTTGAAAGTAGCATCAGCAGAGAAACACTGAATTTACAGTAAACAAGCTAAGTATACTATTGTTTGTTCTTAAATTTGGAACAAATGTGTATAAAACGTGCAATCACTACAAAATAAAACCAAAAGGCACTATATGACACAAATAATATATAAATATATAAATTGTTTCTATGTGTTTACAATACTTTATATTATTAAAAGTTAATAAAAAAAAAAACTTTCTCATGCTATCTTGGTGCTCTTGGGGGGGTCTGGTGGTGTGGGGGCCCCAAGCAGTCACTGTATGCCTAGGGCCGGCCCTGTTCTCTGGGTATTGTTTTAATTGGGCAGCAGCCCCCTGTCGCCCGCCGGGGAGGTCAAAAGTTCAGATTGCAGTCACACTGACCCCCCCACTGCACCCACTCTTTTAGATTTCTCTGTTTTTTACAACTTTGTGCCATTTTACAGCCTTTTTGTTTCCTTATTGTTTGGAGAATAAGAAGGTGCGATGACTAGAAAACGTGAAACTTTCTTAGCTTACTTTAGTTTTCTATTTCCCAACCCAGCTACACTGTCTTTTGCTTTAATTCACTGGGGTTTATGTACATTAATCTCCCTCTTTTGCTGTCTTGTTTATCCTTTTCAGCTCTTCTTTGCCTCTTCAGGGTGGGCGACAGGTCCAAGCTTTAGGGGGACGGCAGGCCTGTCACATTTAGCTTTGTCTTCACCAGAACATACCACCACAAGCTAACCTGGCAACTGCCTTTTCCTTTTACCACCCGACTGTAAATTGTTTGGAGGAGCAGCAACATTCCTCCTCATTCCCGTATTCTCCTGTGGTTCCCGGGAAAAGGTCGCGCCGACTTTTAATTTCTGTCCTCTGAATATGATTCATGATTTGCTCCTCCGCAAGAGCCTGTTGATGTTTACATTTGACTTCTAAGAGTGCTAAAATAAATTCAAATCTGATTGGACACTCGGCGATTTATCTACCTGGAGATGGCTGCCAAGGCGGTATTCGCTGAAACAGGAATTAGTGAATGTCACGAGAGAGAAATGAATCCTGGTGCGCGGCTCTATAAATATTTGACTCTCCTTCCTGGAGCCCTTACCGTGAACGAGGGCTCTGCCTAGTCCTGCTCTCCTTACCAGAGGGAACAGGGTGGCAAGTTGTCTGATTAATAGACTTAAAGAGAACATACATCATGTTTTTAGGAGACCTAGAAAAGTTTGGGCCTATCCTATATACCCTACAGAACATCTTATTCAGCAGTAAATCTGAGCCTGTTTTCAGTGAAACATTACACCGCTAAAGCATGCCCTGCTGCTTCTCCCAACATTCCTTTGCAGTCGCATCTTTAACTTGAACTGTGTTTGAACGCATTTTTTTATAGCACCCAGTCTTTTTCATCTGTGGGTTGTTTCCCTTTTTTTTATTTTGTAGCTCAACAAGTGGGGTTTGTTTGTGTTCTCTTCTTTCAGACTGTAGTTCAGTCAAACTCACCTCTTGATTTTATAAGTTTGGATATATGTCACATACTAAAGTAGTAAATACATCGCTTCATCCTCACCGGGGTCCCGAGGAGCTGGTGAATATCTACAGCGATCATTGGGCAAGAGGTCCCCAGTCCGTCGTAGGGTCACATTTTAGCTGTAAAGGAGTTCCAGGAAATATAAGGGAAGGGGAAAGGTGGTGAATCAATCGTGTCTCCTTTTAGGACGTTACTATCAGGCTGCTAGTGGTGCTTGGCAGTTTTGGATGACATGGGTGGCAGAGATGATAGGAACTTGTGGCTGAGCGGACTTGGAGGCAGAGTGAAACTGATGGAGAGGGAACTAGGGGCAGCAGTAGCTCAGGAGGTAGAGCAGGTTGTTCAGTAATCGGAAGGCTGCATGCTCGATCCTGGCTCCCACCAGAGAATGCTGCTGTTGTGTCCTTGGGCAAGACACTGAACCCACCTTGCCTGCTGGTGGTGGTCAGAGGGACCGGCGGCACCAGTGTACAGCAGGACCCACCTCTGTCAGTGCACCCCAGGGCAGCTGCAGCTACATCATAGCTCATCATCACCAGCGTGTGAATGTGTGGATGATTGTGTTGTGAAGTGCCTTGGGGGGTTGAAGAACCCTAAGAAGGCACTATACAAATAGGCCATTTACCATTTTTATCATTTAGCCTGCAAGCAGCAACGGCTAGCGGTGGACTATTGAAACTGGAGTCTGATTGGAATGGGAAGGAGGAGAAGCGAACTGGTGATGGTTAACTTGGAAAACTGACGCGTTCAACAACGTGTCAGGAGCTCTTGGCACAACGGATCGATGACTAAGGGACCTAAAGTGAGTAAAGAAGTTTGTTAACCGCTCAGAGGCTGAGATTCACCCAATAGCAGGCAAGGAGTTCCTGATGCACAGCTGATGGGAGTAGAGCGTGATGAGGTCCTGATAGGTACTAGGATGTCAGCATATTGCGACCGTTTCGACAGTGAGTGACGGCATTGATCAGTGCCAAAAGGCGTTAATAACATTAAAGAAGTTTAAAGTATGCTAAAGGACTTGGAGAGCAGCTGTGTGACGTAAAAAACAGCATTTTATGACCAAAGGAAACTCGTTTTTTTACAGTGCTCTCTAAGAGACCAAAGTGACCAAAATAACTGTTGTCAAGTGATTTCTGCAATGCTGGTTGCTTGGTGACGTCTGCCAATATAATTTCCAGCATCAGTTAACCACAAGTCCTGCCCAGCGACTCTACCAGGCCATTTCAGAGTACATACCCCAATGCAGGTACTCAGCTGGTCCTTGAAATGACCCGCAAAGCGGCATTCCGCTGAAATGGAGATGCACGCATGCAGCAAAGATCCGGTAAAATTACCCAGAAGTTCCGATAGTGGAAACAGACCTGTGGACAAACAAGTCACACACACTCATACCTAGCGACATTTAAGAGTTTCCAGTCAGCTTGACACGCATGCTTCTGGTCTGTGGGAGGAAACTCACACATGCATGTAAACAAATAGGTGAACAGACACAAAAACAAACAAATTACAGTGTTTAACTATGAACAGAGCAGTATGTGTGTTGCTTGGTATGGTAAATACAATCTGATAAATATGCACCAACAATAAGTAAATAAATAAAAAGAAAATAACATAATAAAAGAGAATAATGAATAATAATAAAATAGAATTATAATAGAATAATAAAAGACACAAATGCTAAATTCAGTTGTTGGCCAGTGGAAATCTTTGAATAAGTCATTCTTTTATATTCAACAGTTTGCAGGATTTCATTTGAATTCTCAATTAAGGGAACTCAACAAGCTGTTACCCTCATGTTGCTATACTCCCCACCCACCCACTCCACCATCCTATCCATCAACGCAGCAACCGGTGATCGCTGAAGAAAAGGGATCAGCTCCTTCTGGTGTGTTCCCTTGGCCCATTAAGCGTAGGTCCCCACCCTGGGGGCCTTTTGGGCATGGCTCTGTGCCCTGACCGAGGAGTCTGGGGGAATGCACACCCAGCTGAATGCTTTCTAATGGCTCAGAAGCATCTTTAATGAGCTTGAAGTTGCAGAGCTCCGTATGGTGATGATCACCTGGGAAAATCCCAATCTGTGCTCCTGAGGACAGGGCTAGGGTCTACAACAGACACACACACACACACGCTCGTGGACGCAGCTAGAAATACACATTCAACTGGCTTTTTGCAGTCTCAGCAGCTCACTATTGTCCTCTGAGTGAAAGGAGCTGGAGCGTGGTCAGTCACGGTTCCTTTAGGGTACTGTGTGTGTGTGTGTGTGTGTGTGTGTGTGTTTACGTTACTATGGTAAATTTTGTGTTTGTTGGCTCCAGTTTAGCAGTCAATTCTTTCATTTTTGCTCAATTGTTTGAGTTTTAAATTACCTTAAAGACCAAGTTCACTCGTTTTTATTAAACACATTTGCAGTGGGGGAAAAATGTTGCTCTGTAGAGGAAAAAAAGCTCTGGTGCTCCTGTTTCAGGAGCCAGAAGTGAGCCAGAGCAGAGGGGAGTAGAAGATGGCAGGATCTGGAGTCTTATTTCTTGATACTTGTCTGTTGGTTGGTTATTGTGCTCTGCTCTGCTCTCTCCTGGGTGCTAAACCAACAACAGCCTTCCTTCATCATAAGCCAAGATGAGTCCATGAATGCCAACTTGACATTATGACGCGTTAACGTCACTGACTTTTCTAATCTGAGTGTATTTTTGATGGGCAGCTAATGCAGGAATTAGGNGGAGAGGCCAAATTGAGACACTACACTGTAGCAAGGTTGTCTTTCCCCTCCTTTGCTCCTAGCTGATGTGAGAGGAGGGAGAGAGCAGGTTCAGTGTTGGACTGGAGCAGTCATTGGGTTTACCTGACAGAATGCTGGCACACTCAGACTCCGGTGAAATGTCTCACCTTGTTTCACACGGAGCAGCACGGCTCACACAAAACCCTGGGCCGCTTGCAGTGATTTTGACGATGTGTCAGTTTAAAACCAAAGGTTCCGACACACCGCCCTCTCCACATCTTCAAGTTTTCTTTTACATGCCCCCAGGCTGACTTCACTATCTTACCCACTATTTAACTTTCAGATTACCATAGCAATGGTTTTTAAACAACGCAGACGTTCGGGCTTGGAGCACACAAGTCAAACTAAGTGCACGGAAATGTTCGATAAGGATTCTGGGACCGACAGTTAAAGCTGTTGTTTATTCTGGGGTGTTTCAAGGCCCAATAAATTCAGACAGCTGCAGTAGTTAGAGCCATTGTGTTATCTTTTGAATGATTGTGATACAGCTCTGCATCAGAACTTTAAAGGCCTATGTAGTTCAAGCCTTCCCTAATCTCCCAGTCATCTGCATAGAACTGCATAAAACTGCAACTCACAATGGCCGTGCAGATAAACACCAGCAAGGCTAGCTTGTCTAACAAAGTGCTGCTTTATTTCTGCCTCTCTTTAAAACACACAAGCCATAATCTATGAGGGGAGTGTTTGGATTTGAGGTCTGGATCTTTCAAAAGCAGCATTCCCCTTTCTTCCCTTTTTGCTATACTTAGGAATTCCCTTATCTTGCCTCACCAGTGGCGTAGCGTAGAAAAGAGCAGGCCGCTTCATTGTCAGCCCTTTAGAGTTCCAGTCTTGTTTGATAATATTTTCTGTGGGTCACTTGACATCCCCCTCCTTCTTATTTCCAACACCCCCCCATTCGCCTTTATTGTTTGCCTCTTCCATTATTCCTCTAACCAGATTCAGGGTGTTTTGGTGGCGTTTGAAGGGGGGAGGGGAGATATTGAGAAGTGGGATGAAGGGAGGACAGGGAAGTTTGTCATTGGTTTGAAAAGTGAAAGGATTCAATCAGCTAGCAGTCAGCCAGGGTGAACCCAGAAGCCACACAACCATATGGAGCCTACCAACAATCAAATTACGTTTGTCTTGGCTCTTCTTACTCCCGTCTTTGTCTTTCTCCTTTTTTCATTTTCTTAAAGAAATTAGAGGACCTCTGCATTTTTCCTCTCCAAGGCAGGGAGGGCACGTCAAAGAAGTGACCAGATTCCACTGCTCCTAATAGGTTAATGAAATAATGAGATCTTTCCATTGAAGGTGGAAGGATTTGGAGAAAATGTGATGCTCTAAAGCTAAAAGTCTCTCATAGACTAGAATAATAATGATTGTGAAGCAGATGCTAATGTGTTTAGAGCATTTGGCTGCAGATCTGTGCATGATATTGATATTATCGCCTTATTCAGACGCACTTTCCTTATTTACCATGTTTTTTTTCAGGCCAGTGATCATGTTTAAATTCTTTTATCAGATGTTTACTTCGGTTGAACATTGCTTTGTGATATCCTTATCTGCAAAAGGTGCTCTATATATACATTTTTACTTACTTACTTACTTAAATACTTAATCACACAAATCTTTCCAAGGACTTTTGAAAACAGTAGCTAATGCTGTTTTGAAACCCATCTCCTACATGGACTACCTCTATTTTTCATGTGCTAAAGGCTTCTTCCGTGTCATTTAAATGGCAAGGTGAGCAGAGGAACGCTGGGGGGGTGTTCCGCCGGACAGCGGACCATGCACATGCTAGAGGCGACGCCTGGGTGGCCAATTAGCTAAAAGAAAAGAAAAACCCAGCACCGTCAACCAATGATGGCTGGGGGAAGAAAGAAGGGGGAAGCTTTTTGTGTCTTTTCCTCTCCCTTTCCTCCCTCCTTCTGTTCCTCTTTTACTCTCTAGCACTGTCTGTCAACTTGGTGTCCACAGCAAAACACAGTCGGAATACCCAATGAGGATTACCAAACTGGAAGCAGTAGGATTCCTTTAGTTGTATGTGTGTCTCTATGTGTTTACAAATGCATGCATGGCTGTGTGTGTATATCTCACTTGTTTGTGGAACAAAAATGTCCTAGTGTGTCCCCAGACAGACATTTGGCTGTGTCCCATCAGCCGTAGAGGATTACAAACCCTCTTTTTGCCTCTTCACACTGGACCACAGTGCTCAATTCCCCTGGCTAATGACCCAGTGAGACACATTCATTCCTTCAAACAGACATCAGATATTTGGCTCGTTCCCCCGATAGTTCCTCTGTCCCGACCAATAAACACCAGGGGCTGATACTAGGAAATCCAGAAATCACATCTTGATTCCTGAGCTGGTTCCTGTTAAACTCAAATTTCCAGACAAAAAAAAAGTTTAAGGGAGTGACTGCTAAAAATAAAAAAGTTATGTGTCCTCAAAAACCAGGATATCTACATTTGATGCAAAAAGTTTGAACTTTGGAGATCAATACATTTGTGACATGAGCGCTGTTAGCGCTGTTCATTGGTGAACCCGGATGAAATGGAGTGTAAGAGATACCTGTGGGAGCTTGTCTTTTACTCTCCTTCATCCTCTCGCTGTGCCCCTCCAGAAATCCAACTGAACTGATCCTCCCTGACGCCACGCCAAGTCATGAATACGCTACCTCCAGCAATACATCCTCTTTATACAAATCACTCTGGAGAGGAATGCCACAAATTATGATACAAAGTTTAAAAAGTGAATAAAAAAATGACATTTAAAAAGTGATGCAATACATTTTCTATATATATATATATATATATATATATATATATAAATATATGTTTGGTTACATTGATTGGATGCTTCAAATTCATTAGTGACTCAAAAATGACAACTTTTCCGCTCAGAGTGATAATTATTTTTTCCTGCTCTACATTAGAAGCAAATGTGAGCTGGTCTGCTATATCTGCATTAACCCTTTGGGAAAAAAATGGTTGAAAATCATAAAATTGTTGTGCTGCTTTTATTTTAAGTGCAGCCTGTGCATGTGTGTATAAGAATGAGCATGTCAGTGCTTTTG
>SSNS01000241.1:828096-838232 GCA_006937985.1 Aphyosemion australe | reverse complement strand
TTATGATCCTCGTAAATCTCTGATCATCCTATACAGCTTTGGCACAATAATGATTAATCCTATAATTAATACAATATCATTTAAAAAGATTATGTTAATGGAAATGAGAAAAATTCCTCATGGAAGACCTGTTGTTGACATCAGTTCCTTCTTAGTGATGCTGGTGAGTTAAAATGAATTGGAGAAAATACTGTGTTTTTAGTTTTTCTTTGTTGATGTGTTAAAAGATCTAATAATAAGTGTCATAATGTGATGAAAATAACAAAGCATTTATATTAGCAGTGCACTGATCTTAAAGCACATCATCATTCACAGCATGAACAGGACATCTGTCTTTATGGGCCGGTGTTACGACCGGGTCATGTGCCGACACGCTGATAAGGAGTTGACCCCAAGATTAACTCGTTAACCTCAGGAAGTAACTCCAGTATGAAAGGAGTCTGACTACAAGGAAAGGATGGAACTGCAACTAAACATCACATTTTATAAAATTTGTAGAAAGTTGCTGCTTTAGGTAGAAACATAAATTAAAATCTAGAAAGAAAAACTCTGCAAAGTCTAAAAGAGACACAAGCAGCAGTATGTGTGGTATAAAGGTAAACAAAGGACTCTACAAAGGAGTGTATTTTGAATGATGGGAAGACTGAGCGGTTAATGGGAATTACCAACGATGTTGCATAAATTTTGGCTGAGGCTTTCGGCTCTATACGCAGAATAGGGTCATATTTTGTTTAGCTTTCTAACATTGTATTAAAACATTTCATTCCTTTTTTATTCATCATGATGTATATTTGAGTGAATTTTGCCCATCCCATTAAAGCAGCAATCCGGAGTTTTCCCCTTTCAGGAATTATGTATGATTTTTTAGAAATCCATAAAAGTGATTGTCTTATCATGTAGTGTGATATAATGTAAGCGATAAGTCTTTTTTTTGCTAAGCCCGCCCCCTGCCCCGTAAAATCTGTGCAATAGGAAACTGAACGCCGACCAGAACTAACCAATAGCGTTAGACTACCGCTTACGTGCTTCAAATTTAAAGAAGCACCTCTACTGATGCAGCGTTAATGAACTTTTCACGGACAAGTAAGTCTTTAAAATATAAATGTATGAAAACACAACATGACATAAGAATAATACTTGTAAAACAACGTGTTTTAGCTCTGTTTGTCAGCTACAGAAGCACATTCATAAACAAGAAATGAGCAGTCACCATCTTAAATTACCGAGTCGACCTGACTATTAGTACGATACGCTTGTCAGCCACTAGATGGTGCCATCAGATAAAATAAATACTCCGGAGAGCTACTTTAAAGGTGTAATATGTAAGAATGAAGTAAGAATGAAATCCTGTGGTCAAATTAGGTTACTGTTGCCCATTTAATAAGCAAAAAGTGACTTTCTCACCGCCGTTCTATGAGTTTCATGGCTGTTGCCAGTTATGGATTGTTACCAGAATATTCTAGATAACTAGCAAAGATGACTCATACACAGTAAGTTGATAAGTAGATAAATACATTGTTACATCTGGTGTTAGCACTCTTGGGTATTTTACTGTAGGGAACACTTACTACACTTATTTCGATTATATATTTATCCGCCATTAGAGGAAGTGTGATTGTTTGCTGTTATAGTTCTGAACGACTCATTAAAGGAAGCAAAATGCCTCGATTAAGTCATTATTCACTTCACACATTCACTGTAATATCGAGTTGTTGGTAATTGAAAAAGTAGCTTGAGATATTTTCAGAGCCGACTATTTACTTCTTATTCACCGTTAGCATTGTTAGCTCAACGTTAGCCTCTAGCCTTCTTCAACCGATATTAGAGTAAAACAAAAACATGCCGTGGCTTCTTAGGGCTACAAGAAATAACTTCTGGGTCGCTCCTGTTTACTGGCTTTGGTTCTTTAAAAACTGGAGTTTTATGCCAGCCGGTATCAAATCACAAATGCCTACGATGCTGCGTTAGCGTGGCGCAGACTCAGCAACCTTACAAACTCACTGATTGTAAACAGTAACGATGACCCTCTTAACTTTTTTAAAGGAGAAAAACTGACTACCCCCAGCCGGCTGAGAAGGAAATCTGTTTAAATGTAACCTTCCTCCCAACATGATTGAGACAAACTGTTTTGTGATTTTTTTCCTGTAGAATTCTTACATATTGCTCCTTTAACCCTTATATGCCCCTTAGTACATTTGTTTGTGCTAAGGGTTCCCAATGTTGCTTTTTTAAAAGTACCTCCAAGGGTTAAATATATACCTATTCACTGGATTGTCAAACTTTCTGAAACAATTTCAATACTTTTTGTGAAACAACATGGATAAAAAAGCAGGAATACAATAGCTGGTATATTTCTTCTTGACTTGTTTCCCTTTCTTCTAGGCAACACGCTGTTTGTTTCCTCTGTCTACCTGACCTTGAAACCCCGGGGGAGCTTTTGAAAGTGTGTGTNGTGGATCCGTGTGTGTGTGTGTAACTGTGCTCACACATAACGTTGAATTCCCAACAACAACAACTAGCCTGGCATACAGCCTATTTATGTACCAGTGTGCAGTCAGGGGCCCCATGCCTTAATTAAATTTAATCTAATTCAGATGCTCCACCCGCCTGCTGCCCCAACCAAGAAACCAGCCAATAAAACAAGCCCCCCTCGACCCCTCCCTTGTTATTTAAAAGTTGGCTGGTCCTTCACGCTACCAATTAATCATGGCACAGTCTCTCAACACAGAAAGACGAAAACAAAAAAAGAATAATTCCCATAATTACCTAGTAAAAAAAAGCTCAAATAAAGAGATCTAACCTATGCTGCCTTTCAGGTTTCAGAGCAGTCCTCTGGGGGCAGAGAGAAACACACAAAAGGAACTCATAACGCTGAACAATGGGAGCGTCTGCGGAAGATTCGTGACAGAGCCCTGAAAGGCTGCTGCAAATCACACAGGGGATGAAAAGATGAGCAGGAAAAAAAAGGAGGGCGATTGAAGTAGCTTCTCTTTCTGTCTCTGAGGAGAGGGGTCCCCCTCACTGAGTGTGTGACAGAATTTTTAGTTCTGTTTTGCAACTGTTAGCTTGTGCAAAGGAAATGTATCAGGATAGATGCAAAATATGTGAGGGACTGGAAAAGCCCCAAAGGCGATTCAAAAGCATTAATGTAATGAAATCAGACCACCCATTCAAAGCATAACCCGCTCTTTAACATTTTCAATGACAAACCTTTCTGCTAGGTTTCTGCAAATTGAACTTCTGCTAAAAATTGCTTTTACACATCAAAGTCTTGGATAATTGAGCTGATCAAAGATGATGTGTTTGAGGCACATGAAAGGAAAGAATCACCTAATTCTGATACTGACTTCGTCTGATGTTAGCAAATATTTCAGACGTCCATCCACACACAATAAACATCAGGATGAAACACAAACGAAACTCGTGATTTTGTTTGTTTCTTGTGCTTCATATTCTTGCACATGAGCCGTAAAAGGATCTCAAGCGCTGTTATTATTTAAATAAACTTTGAATAAAAGAAGTTCTGCAGCAGAGCTGGGTTGATGATTATTTGGAGAAATTATTGCATGAAAACATGAAACATTTCAAACTAAACTTGTATTCGCAACACTTGTTTTTTATAATGCTAGGTCATGTGGGGCATATTGTGCAGTTGCAAACAAATTGCAACAGTCACGCAATTTTTTTGTTGCAGTTTTAACCACAAAGATTTTTAAAAATGTGCTATTTTCCCTCATTTTATGCACGGTTTGGTCTCCAGCCACTTTTAAAGTTGGCTCATGTTTCTCCTTGCAGAAACTAAACTGAGAAGCTGTAGAGCATGGTTTGAGTATGCTGGTGAAGGTTCTCAGTCATCCAGGTCATGGTAATCCGTCTATCTTCTAGACGGTTTGAGAGAAGAGTAAAGGAAGCTATCTTTGTCAAACGGGAAAGACCAACATTAAACAGAGGAGGCCTCAGGTTTCACCTTTCCAGCACCTACAATGCAGCATTAAACCTAATACCAAAACAGTTTCAGTCCAGGTCACACCCTCCTGCATCTAATCAATACTATTCCCACACAACAGAGCCTAATGACTTCAACAACTCCTCAGGAGATAGGGAAGAGGGGTATTCATAGGTAGTTTCTGCTCGTTGAGCAGCAAAAACAGCTACAATTTATAAGCTTGACTCTCCCATATTCCAGTTAGAATTGACAAAGCTCCTTGGAAACGTCTTCAAGAAAGCAAAGAAGTCCAGTTGCCTTCATTTGAACCCGTTTGAGAATGGTTTGAGATGGCTTTCAAATGTGCCTGACGACTATTGAGGAAAACATGTTCAAATTTATGCAACATTTGAGAGTTTCTTGCAACTCGTGCAAAGGAATCTGTAACCACAGCAAACGTTTGTTTATCTGGCTATTTTACAGAGAATAACTAACAGTAACTGGCTACATCACGTTGGATGAATTGGGAAAATCAGACCAGTTTAAACATTTAGATGACTGCTCTGAGAGGTGCTGATACAGATGTGCGTTTGAACGGGGCTGCACAGCTGCTCCCTGGTTCTACCTTAATAACCTCACTCTGCAGTTCTCCCACCAGCACCTCTCACACCACATCTCTTCTGTATTCATAAACTCCCAAACCCTCGTATGTGGAGGACTGGGGAGAGGGGTGAGGTGCAGCCTTTCAAATAGGACACTTTAATTACATCAGAGTGCCTTCTCCCCACATCTCACACTCTCCCCCGTCCTCCCCTCTCACCTCCACTCCACTGCTCCCAGTACAATTTAGGTGCCTCTCTTGTTTCTCCTCTGCTGTCTCTTTTGCCCTCCCCTCAGCTCTATTGCTCTCCTCTTTCCGCTCCACTCGCTGTTTTACCATCCTCCCCATTGTTCCTGTACTCCTATGGAGACGGTGTTTATTCTGCTGGATTAGCAAAATAAAAAAGATAACTCTTATTTCAAATAGTTTCTTTTACATTTTTGCATGTTGCATCACTATTAGATAAAATAGTCACAGAATATGTTGGAAAATAATGTCCTGAGAGGGAAACAACATATATAAAATCCCAGTTTGAGTATTTTTACGCACACGGTTTCCTGAAACTAAACTTCACACTTGCTGCTCCAAACTAGCTTTAAATCTATTACGAGAAGCTGAGTCCTACAGACCCCCACTGGGTGCTTTATTCGCTACGAAGAACACAATCCTTCCTGCCTGACTGTCTGTGCCATCCTTTTCAAACTTAGGAAATGCTTCTTTCTCTTCTACCTTTGTGTGAGAATGAAAGAAGCTACAAAAGTACTCCTTTCTACCTTTGTGACGACGCAGACTCTTTTTTTTCAATACCTCTGGCACTTCCTTTGCATGCCATTCATACTGACACAACCACTACTAAGAAGGGCCAAAAGAGAATCCGATATACTATTTACAGTATACCGAGAATTAAAAGAAAATGCTAAAGCATAGGAAATCCACGTGAATCAGTTCAAGGACCAAATTTATGATTTTTTTTTTTTTGTGTATGCTTAAAACCATCTTTCCACACTAGATCCTCCATAGAAATAAAAAAAATATGCATTATAATCCCGCTCAGCCCATGAGCAATAAAAGAGGACGCTTTCATATCGAAATCATCAAAATAAGCATCAGCTGGAATTTTATGAAAGCAGAAATCCTGCGAGGGATGCCACAGCAAAAGATGAGATGGAATATTGGTGCAGAGAAAACCATTTGCAGTTACTGAAGCAAAGTGAGGGCCGCTGTTGGAGCACAATGGGCTATTGAGCACGCAGCGATTAATACGAGATCTGAAGCCCTCTTTTGTCTGTCTTTAATCAAACTGTGCAGCAGATCAGCGGCACACCAGCCGTTGGGCTGCGGAGATACAAGCTCTTTTTTTGTTAATGAGCCAATCTCTTTGTCTTGATTGGCTACCTGCCATTGCATATGGTAACTAACCGCTGTCAGACAATGTTCATCTGAAGGTGGAGGAGCAAAACAAAATGAAAAGAAAGCAGACGAATAAAAGACTCCACGTATCTCAAATGCCACGTTTAAAAACGCCTTTGAATAAAGTGAATGGAGATGTTCCCCGCCTTCTGGATCTCAGGGGAGGAGATGGAGGCAGGAAAGATGTGACTTTAAAGTAAAGATTTTCATATTCACAAGGTACCAGTTTTAAAAGAGTAGGAAGGAGTTGGAGGGTAGGCAAGTCTTCTTTCTCTGGTATTCTAGGTTTTTCTACAATAAAGGGAATAACCCTAACCCTAAAAGAAGGCAAATAGCAAAGAGAAGGGTTATCTTAATTCCTGGAACACTGCTGATTATGACCAGGATAGGAGAACCACCAGGGGGCAGGCAGATCACATTTTTATTTGGGCCTGATGAGTTAATAATGGGTGGGCATCCAGAATAAGGAAAGGGTGTACAATGCTGCCTGGATTCAAACGTACCAAGACACAGATCCATTCGTGTAGCGGTAATGAACAACAGTTACATCCTCCATCTTAAAACAAGCTCCATCAACTCTTTCATTCCCCCGCATCCAGAGAGAGAGCGCAGTAAACCCGTGCCACATGGTTGAGAAATCCGTTAAAAAACTGCAAACAGAACTTGTGGTGCAGTCGTGTTTTTACCATCAGACTCCACCAGCAACACAAAAGCTTTAGAGGGTGAAAAAACAAACTCTTAACGTAACTGTGGTGCACACAGTCCCAATAAACAAAGTTAAAGAAGGAGTATAAAACTGAAATGGCCCCGTTTTATTTTCATGGCATATGCAATTAAACCCGAGTCTGGAAAGTTGCATCGTTCTTCTGCATCTATAGTGAGAAAACAAGCAATTGTCCACATTTTTAATGCAAAAATAAAATTCAGAAATCATCTAGATGGAAAAAATGGTAACACGTGTACAAGTTCTTCTACATTTGGGTGTTTTATTATAAAAATTATCTAATAAAACGTCCTAAATGAACGTAATCATTCTGAAATCTGTCATTTTTAGAAGTCCCATGATGCCAACAGTGTATGAGGACAGTTTATTGTATTCAAATAAGAGATCAGTGTTTAATTCTACACATATGCGCCTCGCCTCTCTGCCAGCTCACATGCATGCGCTGCAGGACTTGGAGATCTATAGTGTTTGCTTGTGTGTTGTATCTCCTAGATGAGATGTGTTCACTCAGGCACTGCTGATAAATAGCTTTTGCTACGGGTTTTTTTGCCAAGAAACTGTAAAAAACTAAAGTATATTTCATCTAGGAGATACTAGTAAAGCTTTGATGTAAGGCTCGGTCCTTTAGGACACAATGCTGGATTTTTATTTGGTTGATTTATGGATACAAGGTATTTATTTTGCCAATTTAACTCTTAAATTAGCGCTTTTTTAAAAAGATGGTCAAATATCTGAGAAGCTACAGGAAGAGAGCAGCTTTTATGTTTTGATTTCTTGCTAAAAACACACATTAACGTATAGATTCCAATATAAAACACAGTGTAAAACTGCAACGGGCTGTTTTTGTACCTGCAGGCATTTTCAACTAACTTTAACCCTTGTGCTCCCTGGAGATGTGGAGGGCGTGCACGCTGCAGCTAAAGTGTTTAATCACCCTTACTGTCCTCTGTTAAGAGTCAGTGTTCTTTGCTGCCAACAAACTTTCCTTTGCAGGAACGTGAAACACTGATTGATTGAAAGCCATTCTGCCAAAGCGCCCTACAAAGCGAAACACACAAACGCACTGCAACAGCACTTTTTCAGATCCCTTTGGCAGCCCACGATTAATATTCATACTCGGCATTGTCAGCCTGTTCTTTTAGCCGTGGCTTGTCATGTACTGCATGCCTCTTCTGTGTAAGTGTATTCTCATTAGCTTGCCAGGAAAAAAAATCAAACCTTGTTTGTGTCTTGATGTTTCCTGTAGTAAAGAAAATACAAAGAACCCCTAAAAGTTGTCTTTTATATACATTTTTTCTCCTGTCTGTCTTCCTATCTGCCTGTTCTTCATGTATGTTTCAGCGTGTGAGCAGCTCTTTAGGGAAAGGAAGGTTTTCATGCTTCATCAGGCCTCTATTTGGCTGTCCTGTAATAACTTTCTTCGCTTCATTGCCTGCCACTTTCAAAACCCCACCATAACACTCACTCACAGCTTACTCAGTCACCACATGAGAAGTAGAGGGGTGGTGGGTTCGAGTTAATGAATGGCTTCATGACCTGGAGGGCTTCTTTTAGAAGCTGCGACGTAGCAGCTATGGATCTTACAAAAAACAAATACAAAACTCAATTCTGATTATTTGGGTTAGTGTTGAAATCACAATTATTTCACATTATGAAATCCTATCCAGAGTTCACATTTTAAAGAGACTGCAGGCACACATTTACACCAGTAGGTGGCAGAGTTGAGTTATTTAGAGTGATAAAAGCTTAGGCTTGGTTCACAAGGCAGGATAATCATGCTGATTTTCCACCAGCCCCTCTGCTTCAGACAATCTTACTCCGGCTGCACACTGGAAGCATCAGCGTCGCGGAACGGTTTACTTGCGATTTTTGCTGCTTGCCAGTGAACACTGGGAGAATCTCAGCCGCGGAGCGGCTTCACCGCCGCGCTCCTCGCTGGACTCGCGAGATCACAAGATCCCTCAAGACTTCAAAGGTCATGGTTTGTTTATGCCATCCGCCATTAAACCAAAAAGAAGGAACTCACGTTTGACGTCGCTGTTTGATGTCATTTATAATGTTGTTCCTCTCCACTGAAAAACACACCGCTGCACTTCTCGAACGATGCGGTAAGTAAATAAGCCGTGAGGTCACACGCATAGACATAATCTACATAGATATGAAATCGCATCGCTGCAATAGACTTTTATTTTGAAAATCATTGGGCATTTTACACTGAAACTGCGTGTGATTTCCTGTCTAGCTCTATGATAACTGTGAAAATTGACGCATCCCAGAAGCGGCTCACGGAAAAAATTGAACTCGATCCTATCTTTAGCAGCGCGGCGTGCCGCTTCTGGGACGCATCTGAGAATTGCCGCCTTGCAGCTGGTTTGTGTCGCCCCCAGACTATAATGGATTCTATTTGAAGCAGCAACATTCCGCTGCCGTTCCGCGCCGCTGATGCTTTCAGTGTGCAGCTGGCTTTAAAGGTTGAATATGGAACAATTTAATAAAAAGCTATATTAATACCTCCATGGGCGTTTAGAGGTTTGCAGAATGAATAAACAGTTTTTCCTTTAAAAGCTATATTTAAAAAAAAAAATAAAAATTTTATTTTGACATGCATGACACTGGGTTTATGTTTACATCCACCAGCCACTAGAGGGCACCGTTGCAGTAAAAAGTCTGCTCGGCAAGGCGAGGCTGGGACTGGAAAATGGTGGACTCGACAAGTCAAGCAGCTGATTCTGAGCCCAGAAGATGTTCCAACGGTAAAAGGCTACAGCTAAGGTGCCAGCAGGCAGCCCTGTGCTGAAACTAGGCCGTCACACCAGACCGACGTTAAGAGTAAATCTATACCACCTCCAGGTGACCTCCAACTCTCCAAATCTAACGTGGATGTGAGAAAAATCCTGCACAGAGTAAATGCAAGCAGAAACAGTACACTTCACCAAACTGGATTATTTCAACGTTTTTAATGTTTGCAGTGTGGTGCAAAAATAACAACAAAAAAAACTTCCTTCTCAAAGTTAGTACAACCAAAATGCAGGTTACTGACTTTTGGAGAAGTTAATCAATGTTGATGACATTTATGAAGCCGTTTTAAAATCCATCCATCCATTTTCTGTAGCCGCTTATCCGAGCAGGGTCGCGGGGGCTGGTGCCTATCTCCAGCAGTCATCAGGCAAACACTGTTTTAAACTGTTTTAAAATATTAATAAGAATTCAAATTAAGAAATAAATGCAGGTTTAAATAAGATTTCTCTACTTTTGCAGAGCTGAACAAAAGAGTAGCTACTGTAGGAGATTAGAGGAAAACTCTGAGGTGATCATGAATAAAACACAAAAGAAAAACTGTTTTTGTGCCTTTGAGAATAAAACAGAATAAATAACATGACAATAAAAACACAAACTAATGTATCTTTTGGTAAAACGCTGCTTCGACTGATGGAATTTCACGTCTTGTTTTTTAGTAACATTTTGGTGAAACTGTG
>SSNS01000241.1:795891-826605 GCA_006937985.1 Aphyosemion australe | reverse complement strand
GCTTTGTGAAATAGTCTGAAGCAAGATTTACGCCAAAAGCTCCCATTTTTACGTCAAAGACACATTTTTAAAATGACAAATAAACGGTTCTGATCTGAAGCAAACTGGAACTCCATTGGCAGACAATCACCAGTTACTATATGTGGAGACTGTTTGCAGATTGCAAGCAAATATCAGGTATGGTAGGTTTTTAAAGAAGTCAACTAAGGAGGAAGTTGCTGAGTGACAAACAACAAACATGACAGCCCATAATCATCCCAGGAAATTAAATTAGGTTGGGTGAAAATGTTGCTATAGAGCAAATATGCATGAAAGATGTTTAACATGCAGTATCATAAAAGAAGCTGCCAGTTCTCCACAACTACTCGAGAAAAGCGCTGACCGAAATGATCTCGTGTCAGTTTGTAAATAAGGGATAGACTTGCTGGCATATTGTTTTCTGACAGCTTTAACAGCTTGATAAAGGTCAGTCAGACGAGTCGGGGGTTGATTCAGGTGAAAAATGTCACGCCGAGTGCCATCAAATCACTTGTGTGACACATTTAGACTTTGATGTAGTGGAAACTACACAAAGACCAGATGACACTAAACCTGAAGTAGTCAAAAATCATTTCAGAACAAGAATAAAACAGAATTCAAACTTTGTTTTTGACATATTTTAATCTTATGATGGAGGAAAAGATAAAACGGAGAGAACACAGACAAGGATGTCTACAGCTAGGAATTCAATTATGCAACTTCTTCATTGTGATGCTGTATCAGAAATATACATGTAGTTTTGGGAGGGATGCCAACCTTGGAAAAAGAATAAAAATGAATTTCTTCCAATAAATCATTTGCATTTCAGAAGCCCTAGTCTGCATAAAAATGCATGCTTTCCTTCAAATGTTTAATGTGTTATCCTGCAGGAAAAGCGTATAAACGCTAAAAAAATGGTTCTACTTTAATATGAACATGCCATAAAATTACATATAGTAGCTGTCACAGCTGTCACAATACCCTTGCAAAAAAGCCTGCAGTCAGACGGTAAATGCTTTTTCAAGTATCCAAAGGGAGCTGTCCCCACATCCACACGCTGCAGTGATCAAACCAGCGAATGGTTATTGCTACTTGTTTTAGGTGAAGTGGCTGTTAAGCCTTCAGTCATTTTAAAGCTGCCACCCCAAAGGTTCGCCTGGCAGGACTACGGCTGATTTAAGACTGGTAAAACGCTGCCGCACTAAAAAGATCACACCCTGCTTCTTTACACACATTAATAATGCAATGCTGATACATTTTCAGCATATTGTGCAGCCTTATAATTCTCTTTACCTCGTATTACCACGTATTTTGATTTGAGAGTTGCAGGATGTTTTACACTGCTCCTTTGACTTCCTGTCTGGCCCAATCGGAACTGCTGAGCTTGATGGATTCTGGAAGTGTAGTGTGCAGAAAATAAACTCAAAGCATAAATTTAGCAAAGTGATGCAATGATAACTTCTGAGAAGTGTCCAAGGTGCACCACTTTGCTGCCGGTGGAAAAACACGCTTTGCGGGCAGTACGCGATGCTTAGTCATCTGTGGTAAAATATGCATACATGAAAATCCATATTTCCAAATATTAAAATCTAAATATGGTTAAACACAAGCGGGGACGGGTGTGGTTTATATAAAAAGCCACTATCCTAGTGAGAAATAACACTTTCACTGCCTCTTTCAAAGTTTGGAAAAAGGTTATTTGCAGAGCAAGTGATTTTCACCCAGGCAATCTTCATATGAGCACGTTTCTCAAGGCCAAAGATAAGTATAGGCAGACTGCTAAGGATTGTTAAAGTTACTGTAAAAAGCTGGTCACCTTCCACCCACCGCGCAGAACCAATTTATCCTGGCAGGCTACGTTAGAACAAGTCTGAGCACCGTAAGCGAAGGAGAGTGCAGGAAAACAAGTTCTGGCTTCAGATCAAGGGGGATAAAAACCCACACACACCTTTTCATATTGGATATGCAGGGAAAGTAAATGATATACAACCCTGCAAACATGGACACACAAACAACATGTTCAGTGGACACACACACAGAAAAACATCAGAACCCACGGATACCACAAGCCCATCTTTACAGAATGAGACCCCTGGTGCCCATTCACCTTTTAATCCCCTCTCATTTAACAATGGTCAGGCAAATGGAGGCGTAACGAGTCCCTGCATGTTTTATCAAAGCTAGACAACAGAACAACACAGCCCACTGCTGAAGGTCTGAGGCTCCTGCTCATATCAGCTAAAGAAGAATCAGTGACTTCTGTCTGAGTGATAAGAAGCCAAGCACAATGGTCAGTTGTGCACATTCACTCCAAGTGTGGTGGTAAAGGCTGCTGGAAGTGATGTGACCAAAGGGAGACTTGGAGCCCAGAGATAAGGCTGTTTCCAGAGCACCCTCCAAGATAAGTGATTGACCTTTAAAGAACGGGAACACCAAGCTTGGCAGGATGGGAAATCAGGCTATGCAGGGAAGCAACAATGAGGATTTGTGCTGATGCAAATTGGGAGAAATTGGCGGAAAAACAAAACAAAAAATCCTACAAAAACTTGCTTTCCCTCACCAGGGTGCAGGTATGTAACTGTCTGCACGTGGATTCACATCTCTGCACATCCTTTTTAGCGCAGAAACAGAAACAGGTAGCTGAGATGTTAAAACTGGTAAAATAAGACGAAAAACAAAATCTTTTAAATACTTTATTCAGTCGTTTCCTAACACTGCTTCATTCAGACAGAAGAATAAATCCTCATTATTTCTGAAGGAAAATAATTTAATGGAGCACATCCTGTAAGGATTAGTACAGAAAATGCAAAATAAAATAAAATTCATAGCCGTCTTGGTTAAATGAAGCTTTCATTTAGCATTAGAGATGTAGAAGCACCTGTTTCAGTGTGACTTCTATACACTCTAAAAATAAAATGTTGAATTTACTTAACCAAGTTATGTCAACTGGTTCCACTAAACATAGCTGCTTAAATCTAAAGAGTAATATTAATTTACTTTAACATAACAATGTATATTACTCTTTATATTTAAGCAACTGGATTTAGTGGAACCAGTTGACATAACTTGGTTAAGTAAACTCAACATTTCATTTCTTAGTGTACCTTTGTACTTTTTAGTGTTTTTTGTAAGATGGTCCCAGTGACTTAACCCTGGCTATATTTCAGGCAACGAATATCGGCACGGTAACCAGGACGACGGAGGAGATGTGATTGCGATCATACACATCTATCCCAAGTGGAACTTGTCTGATTTGACAGATAGGGTTAGGAGTTTTGTCAATGTTGACTTTTTTTTTTCATGAGGAGCTAGGACAGGGGTAGGGAACCCTGGTCCTGGAGAGCCACTATCCAGCACGTTTTAGAGGTTTCCTTGCTTCAACACAGGTGATTCACCTGTTCAGCAGCTCATCAAGCTCTGCAGAAGCCTGTTAATCACCTGCTGATTAAAACAAGGTGTGTTGCAGCAGGAAAACCTCTAAAACGTGCTGGATAGCGGCTCTCCAGGACCAGGGTTCCCTATACCTGAGCTAGAATGAAGTCCTACAGGAAAAGAATTGAGAAAAATTTCAAGATCTTCAGTGAATAAATAAGTAAAGATGTGAATGAATTAAAGCCATACTATGCAACTTTTTCATATTTTTAAATAATTTTCTTGAGCCAGTAGCCTATGTGCTAAATTGATCCTTTACAGGATTAATGAAATGTCACTCACACCCCCACCGCCCTCTGTGGCCAGAATACCGCATTTGCAACTTCAGAGTGCCGGTCCGCCACCTGCTGGACTTAGAAAAAAAAGGAGCTAACATACCTGGCGCTGCAGTCTGCTTCCAGCATGTTTCCTGCATGTTTTAGATCATTAACACAGCTGAGTTGTTTGATTTAGTGATGAACCGCTCCTGTAGACACTAATGAAGCCTGAGGAGACATTTCAGCAGTTAGATTAATATGTCTTTTTTTTTTGCTAAGCATGCCCCCTGCCTCCGTGCAATAGGAAACTGAGCACCGACCAGAACTAACCAATAGCGTTAGACTACCGCTTACGTGCTTCAAATTTAAGGAAGTACCTCGGCTGATGCAGCGTTGATGAACTTTTCACGGACAAGTAAGTCTTTAAAATATAAATATATGAAAACACAACATGACATGAGAATACTTGTAAAACAACGGGTTGTAGCTCTGTTTGTCGGCTACAGAAGCACATTCATAAACAAGAAACGTGCAGTCGCCATCTTAAAAAACCGGATCGACAGACTCTTGGTGTGATATGCTTGTCAGCCACTAGATGGTGCCATCAGATAAAAGAAATACTCCAGACAGCCACTTTAAAAAGTTGAATGCACAGCGAGGAGATACATTTCACTTTTGCTTTCACTAACAGAACACTAGGGGGTGCTAAAAGCAAGCCAAAACGGCCTTTAATGTCTGAGCTGCATTCTAAACCGTTCAATTGTAATCTATGACGTCAGTGAGGAAAGCAGCTAATTCATCTTGATTTGAAACAGATCCATGCAATCAAACTAAAAGCTCTACTGCTGCTTTTATTGAATAAAGTAAATAATTCACCTTGCAAACGTCTCCTTACTGCAATCAAATCTTTCGTTGTAGCACTTCATTTGAATTCTGGCTGTGCAAATGCAAATCTAGAATACCACAAAGGACAAATTAATACATCAAAGCAAGAATATTTAGTTGGTTAAGTTAATGAGAACAATATTGCTTAAACAAAGCCAAGCACTTTATGGTTTTACAGTTTTGTAATCTAAACGGTATTTCATATTCCTGGTTTTCTTAACTGTCCCTGTTAAATCAACGGTTCTAGGTCAGAACACCAACATGCTGACACAATGCAAAGTTAAACTAGTGCAGCCGCGCCTACTTCTGTTGTAAAAATTTCATTTATAAAATCCCAATAACACACCGTACAGTATAATCAGAACTCCATATAAAAGTTATAACTCAGTATGTCTGTAAACAACTCTCTAAATGATCACATTTAATGTGTTTTTGCGTGTAGGAGTTGGGTTTGGGTCCTGGCTTATCTTGGACACGAGAAAGGGGGTCCTCAAAGAAAACATTTTGGGAACCCCTGATCTAAACGGTATTTCATATTCCTGGTTTTCTTAACTGTCCCTGTTAAATCAACGGTTCTAGGTCAGAACACCAACATGCTGACACAATGCAAAGTTAAACTAGTG
Organism: Aphyosemion australe; assembly: GCA_006937985.1. Taxonomy (NCBI): domain Eukaryota; kingdom Metazoa; phylum Chordata; class Actinopteri; order Cyprinodontiformes; family Nothobranchiidae; genus Aphyosemion; species Aphyosemion australe. The sequence continues at coordinate 821,390 of SSNS01000241.1, read as the reverse complement.
CAGCCGCGCCTACTTCTGTTGCTCTGACGGAAAACATGAAGATCTCGGATTCAGCGGGAGCAAGCGTTACACAACCTCAACACCAGTGAGAGGGTTCATTGATCTGCAAACATCTCTCTAAACTTGTAACATTTCCTCTGACTTTGTGACTCTGCACTCAGTTTGCTGCGTCTTCAGGAATCTTTTTCTCCAACTGCACAAGAAACTGCTCCTCATTTCTGTGTTTACGCAATTTCAAGGCGACTTTCCATTTCCGAGGCTTGATTCATTTGTAGTGATCTGATTCAGGAAAATAGAGTTTTACGAAGGTCTGACATTGCTGTTTTGTTGCTGCAAACTGTCCAAAGCCAGTGTGCATCTATAGCTGACACATCTGGATTGCATTGTTTACCTCTGCTGTAATGTACACCTCCTTCCTGACCTGCTTCAGCCTCTCAGCTGTGTTTTCTGTATTCAGGTCACAACACTGAGTGCATCTCCCATGACTTGTTTCTGTCCTGAATAGCAAAAGACATAAAAGCGTCTGCTCCGCTGTTAGGCTATAGATCAGATGTGTAGACATAAAGTGGTTTATCTCCGATATGTTTCTTTCTGCAAGTTTTATACTTTCAGAGTAGACTTTAGGGACCTCAAAGTACATGAAGAAAAAAAAGCCATACCAGTGTCTGGGGATAAACTGTTCAAGCATGTATTGCCACTGTGTAGAAGGAGAGCTGAATTATGCATTTGAAATAAGCAATCTACGCTTTCCTCGCTTCATCTAAAGTTTTGTCCTGTTTCCGACGTCTTTAAAAAGCTCGGGATAAAAATGGCTTTGTGTGTTTGCCGCTTTTGTGCTTTTCTTTCCAGCTCAACATTTCCAGCTCAAGCGGTGAAAAGACGAAGGCCAAAAGCGAGGCACAAGCACAAACAAGACGCTAACAAATACTCTCCTCTATGCGATGATGGGCTGAGCAGTAACGGTTGTAACCTCCAGACATCATGAGATGCACAAAGGATTTTATGAGCTTTTGTTTGACCTTCGGTTCTTTATAGAAACCTAGATGGCTTTCTCTCCGGCATTTGCACCATGAGGGGCATCCTAATTCGTTCCAAAAGTTCTGTAACACAGTTGGAGCAGTTTCCCTGTTCTGTTTCATCCATCCAATTACTCCATCAGGCTTTTTTTTTTTCTTTTTACAAATCTCATACAGAAATTCAATTTGTCGAGCAGCAGAGCACATTGTCAGTATCTGCTGCAGGATCTGACACAGTTGAATCCAGAGTCAAAACTACAAGCCTTTGTCTGTTATTCTAGCATATGCTTGTTTTTTATTTGGTGTCAAACAACACTAATATGGTTTATCAAAGGTAAAGACGTGCAGCATTACTTCTAGTTTCTCAGCAGATCATTTGGAGGGAAAGAGATTTAGTTTAATATATTTGACCTACTTCTATCAATGTGCCGCTCTTTCCACATTGCCTTCAGTTTTTTTGTTCATTTTTAACAACAGCGTTCTTTGATGAAAATTAGAGCAATTCCTTGTATTTTTTTGGCTTAACTCAGTAGATCAGAGCTCTAATTTTGCACTCTGGTCATGGAAAAATCTTCAGAGCACAATGAAGCTTAAAGGTTTTGTGTCTTTGGAGGAGTTCAAAGCTCTCGCCTCTGATTGGATAACAACAATGTGACTCTACCACTGACTCCGTTTGCTCTGCAACATTGATGTTTTATCTCCACAAATAACACAAGCATGAAGGAGTTCTGCAGTGTGGTTGAGTTGCTAATGCTAACGGTTAGCTTCTACTAGCCAAGACGTTCTCTGCCGTTTCCTGGACGCTAAACCAACAACAGCCTTCCTCATCGCGAGTCAAGATGGGTGAGTCCATGAATATTAAGTGACAGTGTGACGTAGATCTGTCAGGATTTTTTGAACCGAGCGTTTTCCCGTCTATTTTCTATCAGAAGCTAATGCAGGAGAAGGGTGTAGGAGACTTATTTTCATGTTCCGCCTGCAGGAAAAACTCAAAGTGACTAATCATTTTAAAAAATAATGAGTAAAAAATGGTTTCTCAGTGAAGCTGGCCTTTAAATGGTTAATAACGGAGATTAAAATGCTAACAAAAAAAACTGTTTCAGGAGGATCTTTAGCAAATGTTCTTTCTTTGTATTGAGATTTCTCTTGATGTTCCCACCACCTGATGACAAAGTTTGGGGATCCCAGTAATTTTATTACTTTTGTTAGACTTGTTTGACAAAAGATTTTTTTGTATATTAATAGAAAAAAAGTTACATAGATTTAATCTTAATTTTTCAGTTATTTTAGCCCACATCATAATTTATATTAAACTATTTAACATTTTCCTGGAGTCTTTATTTAACTTTTATAGAAACTCAAACAACATCCACATTAATGGATTACTCTGTTCCAATACCACCCAGCTGCGACATTTGTTAAGCAACACAGCTGCATCAGTGTAATCAATCCCCATCCTTGTGCTCAAGCACACTTTTGTTTCATCCTGTAATTAGAGCTTCTCAAACATCACACATTTACCGGGGATCCCATCCATCAGCGGCCGGCCCAGGCATGCATGGGCTTATTGGATAACAGAAACACAAACCCCTAACCACACAAGCTGCGACAGATCACACATCAAACTGTGACGCAAAGAGCAGGTGAAAAACGTTATACCTATCTAAATAATAACGCCGCTTCCAGCTTTGCACCATCCATGGCCTGAGGGAACCAGATGATACTGTGTCGGGCAGGATGATAATGAAGCATGGACGGTTTGTGTGCTGCAGGCATAATTTAAAGCATTTTAATAGGAACAGGCTAAAACTGTGTCCCTGAACCATACATGCAACAAATATAATGACTACCAACCAGGCATCCAAAATTTTCACGAGATCTTCTCTCCCATATTTTGTAATTTATTTTTGACCTTTAAGATCTCCTTCAAGCTGTTTCTCTGATATATTTTCCAGCAGTAATTTGCCTAATTTCCTTTCTGCATGCACAGTTTGCTTTGCAAGAAAAAACACTGGCAGCATGACAAAGACAAGAAAAATCTAAATATTAAAATAGTTAAGTGATACTTGCATCTCTTAGAATAACTTTATGACACAATCCATTTATATCTCAGTATTTAATAATCACGTGAAAGACAGCAGTCTCCTGATTGTTCAACATCTGGAGCGCTGCAGAAGGGCAGCATCTAGATTGTGCATCACATCCTTTCACGACTGAGAAGGCTGCAAATTCTACACCTACTGAGATGCATCATTTCTCATTTTTGACAAGCAATAACAACTTCCTATACTGGTGTTTTCCCAAATCTAATTTGCAATATGAGAGCTGAGACCTCTCAAGCCACAATTAAAACAAGGTATAGTGGGTAAATTTTCAATCAGTAAATAGTTTTTATTGAAAATAAAACATTTGGTGTATGCTAACATCACTAAACGACACTACAGAGCAAACGGCTAGAATTAGTTTATTTAAATACCCATATCAGATGTGCACAGCCGACAGGGGTATCATCTACATCACAAGTGTGGAGAGCAATTAAAGGAAGGGTTTCATAATTATAAAGGTAAATAACTACACGTTATTTTCTCAGTGCGGTATCCCTCACAGACAATAAGAATCAACTTTTTACACACTTGTAAATACCGGACACTCCTTGCCCCCATTAAAGCTCAGCTGAGGATAATTCAGACAACTGTAAGCTAGACATTTTACGGCTGCATTAAAACCTGAGGACGCTGAATAGTTGTCAGTGTTACTCCTCCTGGACTGAGCTACCACGGCTCTGGGAAGAGCTCAGGAATGCATTTACACCTCTCCGTTACAGTTATGTAAGGACAGCTCACATAAATGTCAAGTTTCTTTGAAGTGTTAGAGACAAATCCTGCTCAAAGCCTCTTAGAAGTATTTTTACGTTCTTTCACGACTAGATTCATAATGCAAAACGCAACAATGGAAGCTTGAACTTTTGTTGTATGAACAGAATTTTAACTTTGAGAAAGGATAACCTTTTAGTTCTCAGTGTCATTACTGCCTATAGCGTATTATTAAAGGAGAGAGAAAAATGATGTTACATAAATCTAAAGTTGGTGCAAAAAAAAAAAGAAACACAAAAAAGAACAAAAGAAAATAACAGAAACATCTAAAAAAGCAGGTGATATATGTCTTAACTAATATCATGAAAACAAGAGGAGGTGAAATGTCCCTTCTGTCAGTGAGCTCCAGGGCAGCTGTGGCTACATTGTAGTTCATCACCATCAGGGTGTGAATGTGTGTGTGCATGGATGAATGATTCACTGTAGTGTAAAGCGCTTTGGAGTCCTCTGACTCTGAAAGGCGCCCTGAAAGGCGGGTCATTTATCATATATTGGGTGTAGTAGAGCTAGCAAAGTGTTTAACCGTGCACTACATCAAACTATTGTTTTAGCTTTTTCTGATGACTCCGTTTTCCTGCACGGTAAGGGGCGTGGCTATTAGCTTCTTCCATAAAGGGAGGACAAACAGGGGCGGGAGCTATAGCCATTGATGAAATCACGCTACGGGCTACAGATTTAAAACCATACTATGCAACTTTTTCATATTTTTAAATCATTTTCTTGAGCCAGTATGTGCTAAAATGACCCTTTACAAGGTTGATGAAATGTTACTCAGACCCCCACCGCCCTCTGTGGCCAGAAAACCGCATTTGCAACTTCAGAGTACCGGTCTGCTCCCTGTTGGACTTAGAAAATGGAGCTGACATACCTGGTGCTGCAGTCTGCTTCCAGCATGTTTCCTGCAGATCATGAACAAAACTGATTTGTATGATTTAGTGATGAACCGCTCCTGTAGACACTAATGAAGGCTGAGGAGACATTTCAGCAGTTAGATTAAGGTGTTACAAAGACGAACGCACAGCAAGGAGATAAGTTTCACTTTTGCTTTCGCTAACAGACACTAGGGGGTGCTAAAAGCAAGCCAGAACTGCCAAGTGTTCCTTTAGTCAAGCAATAATCACACCTTGGCTCTCATAACCACAATAACATTAGCTTACATAGTTCCAACCAAACAACCGACTCATACGAACATGTTCAACGATCAATTATTTGAACAGCAGGCAAATAATAAAAATACATTTATTTTCAATAATTGTTATTTAAAAAGTAAGAACTGCTCTGAAACCCATTTTGAGTCTCATATAGTTGTAGCATGTGTTAGCATGCTAAGGTGAGTATCTGAGCCACAAACCTGTCTCAGCGTGAAGAAGAAGCCATCTGATTCCAAGGGCTACATCACCAAATCAAAACTCCTCCGAACAATACACCCAGAGTTGTTTTTCTTCAGAAACAAATAATCTATTTACTTTGGTGATTTATTTAACTTTGTCTCACCATTGTGTCCATTATGTCTCATTTTCTTCACGCTTCAGGATTTGATCCTTTTCTTTGAAAAGCTTGAGATTTGGTCTGAAGAGGGAGAATAATTCTGGAAGCATTTTGTTTCACATTTGTTTCCCAGAAACGTTTACTTAGAACTCTAAATGAAAAAAAAAAGATAAGTCTCCAACAACAACAACACCACCACTGGTGACATTCATGCACAGTAATGCCCGTCCCTGTGAACTCCATTGAATCTTCCTGTTTACCAAACGGCCACTATCAGAAGAATCTGTGAAACAAAGCTAAAGTAAAATCCTGTGGGGATGGAGATAGCGCTGAGTGCTGCAAAATACAGAGAACTGAATGTTTTGTGCTTTTACACAAAACAAACAGTTCGGATTTAAAGAAGGTTGAATGTGCATTCATATACAAAGCTGATCCACCCACTATTTTATGCACTTTATCTTTTAGGGTCAGAGTTTATTTTTACAGAAATACAGCAAAGATATGCTAGCAATTCATCTTACATCTTGGTTATAACAATAATTGCAGTTATTCAGCAGCTTACATACAATATGTTTACGCAGATTTGCACACAGATTTGTCCTGCAGGCACAGCTTTCTCCACTTTTGGCACGTTCTCTTTCTATCAAACAAAGATGCTTGAGAGATGACCCAAAAGTGACTCACGACACAAAAATCTCTTTCAATTGTTGTAGAAATCGTTTTTGTCTTCCCGTCTCCAGGCTCTCCCAAACCCCAGCGAGGTTTCACCGTGACTTTAGCATGCGGGTGTCCTCGAGCACTATCCGACAATTAAAACGTAAAGAAAAGGGTTGGATTATAGGAAGAGACTGGATTAGAGTGTTGGAGGCAGCGGGAGGCTGCAGGAACATGGTGTTCATGTTGATAAAGCTCTTGATGGGGGGAGTTAAGGCTGTGGGGCAGCAGGAGGTAAAATGTGAAAAAAGAAACTATATGAAAAAGGTTGGAAATTGAGCTAAAATGACAAAAAGGGACGGGGGGCTAATTTGCAGAAAGAAAAGAAAATAGGAAAAGCTGTGAATCCAACCTCATATTTAATGTGTTTGGGCTATGACCCCCTTTTGAATGTCTCTCTTCTTTCCACGCTTCCCTGCCATCGCTCAAACACTCCTTTTCCATTTTTGTTGTTTTCCTCCTTACCTTCTCGCTACTTTTGTCTAACCTGCTTTGTTTCATTCCCACCTCACCACTCTGGCTCATCTTCAATCCACTGATCCCGATCCTTCACTTTGTTCTCTACCTCCTTCCCCAGTGCTTCTCTCTGTTCTGCTCTTACTTTGCTTTTCACACTTGTCTCTCAGGTTTCTGCCTCCTTATTCCCATTTCCGCAGATATCTTGTTTCCTGCTTTCCTTTTTATCTCTTCTCGTTTCCTGTTTTTTTTACTCCGCTAGGTTCCTCTCTCTCTCCCATGACCCCATCCTCATTTACAGTTTTAAAATCACCAATTTTCCACACTTCTCGCCTACCTTCTTAATTTCCCGTCTCAGGCGGAAATGAATCCAGAAGGTTTTATCTTTTTCTCCTCGATGGCTTTGCCACCTATTCTGATCTCTCATCTCCATCAGCTTCCCTCTCATTCTCCAACCCTGTCCCCTGTGCTTTCCTTCCCTCTTCCGCTCCATTGTCTTCCCACTAACATTTTTACCTTTTTTTTTGTTAGCCAATATTCTACTCCCTCGCCTCCTATACTGTCAACTCACACATCTATTTCTCACATTCTCTGGCATGCAATCTCTCTCCTCTCACTCCAGGGTACTCTTCTATTCCTCTCATTGCATTTAAGCCCGCCTTCATTTGGCAGCTCCCTGATGGATACACGTACATAAGTGCTCAACCCTCTCAAACTATAATTGCAGGGGGTTTTGTGTTTATATTTACCTTTGTGTTGACCATAAAATGGGAGCAATTATATTGGCAGCATTGGTAGGGAAGTGACTGATTAAAAAATGGCCAATTCTTTAGATTTAATCATTAAAGCCACATTCCTGAAATTTGCGGATATGCTCTCTGTCGCCCTCTAGAGGCTTGCTGCGTAACGTCACTGTCGTAACATTAAATCTCTCTCTCAGGCATAAGAGGCATGTTTACATTCCTAATATCAGGCAAAATAACAAAAACAAACTTTTCCACCTCCACACATTGAATAAATAGTTTTATCAGGACTGTATAACAACTTTATGCCCGACCAAACACAATAACCCCGGTGAAATCATTTATTACTTACCTAGCCATTAGCAGCACGGCTAGGTCAGAGTCCGTAGTTCATGCTGTTCTTTCTACAAGAGCTCTCCAGCGAGGAAAAGACGGCCCAATAATAACTCTGGTCTTTGCTCTTAATCTATTGCGTTCTCTTTTTTTTCTAGATTCTTCTAATAAGGGATTTCTAGCTTTCTTTGGTGGATCTGCCATTGCTCAAGTCTCTACACCACGGGTCTACGTTACACTACTATGGCAAGCCAATGGGGTGAAAAAAGCACGCGTTCTAAACACGCGTTATGTTCGCCAAAACGCACATCTTGAATGCGCAATTTGACGCCAAACAAGGCAAAAAAACGCACGTTCTAAAATCACGCATTTTATGTCCGCCAAAACACGCATTTTGGCGGACATAACGCGCATTTAGAACGTTTTTTTCACCCCTTGGGCTTGCCATATAGTGCCGTAAAGCAACACGCAGTCAGTACTTCCAATGTTGGGTCACGGGTGAAAAACTGTATAGTGCGGTAAACAGACGTGTGATCCCTTAACGCCATCACAGCTCCGAAAATGAACATAATAGATGATAGCATGCCACCAAAACTTTACAAAAAACATTATTTTAAGGTGTAAAAGTTGCGGAATGTGGCTTTAAAACTGGGTCAGCTTTTGTCAGATTACCCAATAAATAAATGCAAATCATGTAAATATTTGTACTATTATGCACCTGAGATATTCAGTAATCTAAATCCTTTATTGTATCAAACAGTGCGTTAAACCAGTAGATCTGACTCACTGGATTCTTTTCAGCTACAGTTTTGTTCATTTCTGCTTTCTGTGCATTATGGTTTTCAAAAGCTCCTTAGCTTTTGAAAACAACCTCCAAGCTACCAGCCAACATGTTGAAACACAACAAGCTTTGATGAAGATTTGGACTGGGGAATAAGACAAGCCATGTGATTCTTTCACTGAATGGGTGTAAATACCTACAAAGTGGGTGTTTACAACATTTGTAGTTCTTGCATGTTTGTCCACAAGAAACGCCCACAAAGGTTTGCCACTAACAAACACTGCCGGGTGTATTAACACAACTGGACTGGCTTCAAAAAGCACAAACAAACCCAAAGTGCTATGTTACCCTTCATGAGACGCTACAGCAATGCAGCCAGACATCCCCTACCTCTCAAACGGAGCTGTGATAGAAGCAGTCTCCAACCAGGACAGCCAATCAGTGTAAATGAGTATAAATGAGCAATTTAAAAAGCCATTTCTTGTGATAAACTATACTGAAACACTAACTGACTATGTTAATCGCTCAATTAAAACTAAAATTTATTTATACGACCATAAAAACAACACACACGTACACTCAAACACACACACATACACACACACACAATGTAAAATTCTCAGAATTCCATCGTCTGTCTTTCGGTTCTTGCTAATTTTGTTTTCTTTCCACTTGTCATCTTTTCCTGTCATTGTGTTTAGCCCAAATGGTGAAATTACCAAAACACATTTCCCTTTTTAACCTACTTTTCAAATGCAGATGAAATTAAAAACATCTGCGGGAGTTCCTTCTGCCTTGAAAGGAGAATTAGATAAACTCTTGGAAACTTAAGTGTAAATATGGAGTAAGTTCAATATTCTGGTTAAAAAAAAGCTGGTAAATACCATAACATACCATACCAATGTATTTATAAAGCACCATTTAAAAATAGCATGGCGGCTAACCAAAGTGCTGTACATAAAAGAGCCAAATGCTCGACATATCAACAAAAACATAATGAAAGCATGGAAATCAGGTGATACATAAAAACATAGCATAAAAAATCAAGGATAAAAATTCCTAGAATAAGAGAGCAAGTCAAAGGTAACAGCACTATCGAAGGTAAAATAAAATGAATAAATAATGCAGCGAGTGATGAAAACCACTTGAAATGGCAAAAAACAGAAAGATCAACAACTTAAGAGCATTGTTACTCAAGATAAAATAGACAATTAGGATGCTTTCATATGTTTTTTTTTATTATGGTACATTTCAAACATTGCATGGTGTTACCTAAGGGTTAGTTGTTTGTTTTTTCCTGGAAAGATTGGCTTCTGCTGAATCTTTTCCACTTCATATTTCCCTTAAAATGAAAAACTGAATGTTTGGACCCTCTATAACACTGGGCACCAGCCATTGTTTCTCCAAGATCACTGCTTCTTTATCATTGTGCTGAAGAAGACCAGACTGTTTTAGATCAGCAGAAACTCTGCTCTAATTAAGATGCTCACTTTTGCTGATGACACATTCATCTATCTCTCCATCTTCTGTTGCTTATGCTGCCTCTTGCTCATCTGGAGGAACTCCAAGGTTGTCTGTGTTCTTTCCCTCAAAGCCGTGGGTCTGTCCTGAGCTCTCCTATTGGTGGGACATACCTGAAACACCTTCTTGGGAAGGTCTCCAGAAGGCACTTTGACTAAATACTCAAACCACCTGAACTGGCTACTTTCGATGTGGAGGAGCAGTTCCTAGAAAATGAGCTCCTCCCCAACAGCCAAACTCCTCAATCCCTTTAAACTGGTTAATAAAACAAGCCAAATCAAACCAGTGCATTCAATTAGATGTACCTTAAAGACAATTTTTTATGCAATTGCTTCTGGATTTGACTTAATTTCAGGTTGAATGACATGCTTTGAATTATGTAATAGTTTTATTTCATCATTTGTCTCATATTTACCTCATTTTAAGGCATGATAAACTGAAATGACTTTTAATTTACTCTGATATATAACATCTACTAGCAAATATTACCAAATAAATAAAAATGATTTATATTCTTACCAAATTTAATCAAATATAGACACTTTATTATTAGTGAGTGTGATTAGAGCTGCTAACATTTTAGTAAAGGAGACTAAATCATGGATGCCAGATGTTCATGCTTTGGTGAATGCATCAAACTATAATGCGAACAGACACACAAGCAGAAACTCATGTATTTTGAGTGAGCAGTAGCGTGTTAAGCCACCTTCTGTAATTGCACCATTTATAATTTGTCTTACGCTTTCATCTCTTGGCGATGACTCACATAAGATAATTTCAGTATAAATAGAGAAAGTTTTTCTATCTGAAAACTGGGGCCGACTAGAGTTATAAAGCAGCTGACTGACTCTGCTGCCCACTGTAAGGGTGGGCTGGGCGCATTAGACATGCTTGGAAAAAAAAAGATAATACGGTCATAAAAATAGTGTGATGGAAATTAAATTGAGCTCTGGACCTTTAACCATCTATGAAAATGTCCAAACTTCTAAAACATTCATCAAAGCTGTCTAAGATAATTAAATCCTATTCATAGAACGTCTTAGCTATGATTTCATGCTTTTCTCCTTTTCAGTTCAAACTTACTGGGTTTAAAAAGGCAAAAAGAGCATTTTCTCTCTTCTTTTGATCTACAGAGAGTCCAAAAATAATGTAAGTAGTAATGAAAGCATTTCAAGGAGAAACCAAAAACAAGGAGTGATTAAATTTTTCTTCTAAGTTCCTTTCACTGAACACTGGACTTATTAGGACTCCATTAATCATTCTTAAACTTTACGAAGACGCAGTCTTGCAAAGAAGTGTCCGCCACTACTTTATAGCAATTAAGGATTTTAGCAAAATGACTAATGCGCTGTCAATATCCAGTATTGCTCTGGCTTAAAGGCCTCCAGGCCTTTATTCGTCTAATGTGTTATTTTTCAAACAAATATAATGGCCGCATGAGCCTTTTTGGAGCTTGCCCAAGGTTGAATAGACAGCCATATTTTCTCAATCGGCTAAGTACAACGTGAGAGGTGCTATAAACGACTAAAATAATTTAAATGGTGATCTTGGCTCCTTTCAGCAGTCAGACAACCTTTTAGTTGCACCAAGAGGCCAGCGAGGCACAAATCTTTTAGACCAAGCAGCCAAATATCACAGTCGGAGTTAAGTTTAATACACTTATATGCAGAATGTTGCATCGGTTAAAGAGATAACTGAGATCCTTTGAAGAGGATTTAATTGGAAAGGTTATGAACAATTAATATCTGTTTATTGCTATTGCTAGGAGTTAAGTGTCTGCCCTATAATCGGAAGGTTGCAGGTTCAAGCCCCACCCAGTTATTAAACAAAGGATCCCTTTATTAACATTCCCAATACTGTTAACTATTAGGGCTGGAATATACTTGTTGTTTAACAACGCATACTCATGTTTAAAATGGCTGCCTCGCGTATCTTGCATTGATTTGAAGCGTCATTTGTGCGCGTCCCCCTAAAATTAACGCAACACGTCCGAATGCTGCAATATACGAGTAACCAGTAGGTGGAGTTGACAAAACGAGAGAGACACACTCACCATGACTCCGTCTCTGGTTTAGAGGTCTTTCACACCATCTAAGATACCGCTGCTGTCTTTATTTTCTGTCGAGATCTCAAAATTAACCAGTTAGTGATGTCTTTTATTGATGCCATGTTTGTTTTGGTTGTACCCACAAACCCGGCTCTCTATCTGGTCTGAGTGCTCTAGTTTGTCCCCTAGTGGAACACTCCAGTACTACATGCAGTGCCGTGTAGCAGCAAGTATGTGTACAAAGATGCAGCCTGCATAACTATAAAAAAAGACTTCCTGAGCCAAATCAACAAACATTTGCTTTAAAACTTGCACAAATCTGTAAAATCTAAATTCTGCTCTTCCCGCCTGCGTTACAAAAATAGGAGAAATGTTTCAGGACAAAACACTACCTTCCGTTCCTAAATTGTCACAGATTAAAAATTATGCATTCAAAGAAAGATAAACATGAAATGATAGTGATCATCCTGCATTAGTTCCAGATTTTCCTAAAATAACTCGTTCTGCTCTGGGAAAGCTCTGCAGGCTGTTCTCCAGCATATATAACACCTACCTCCACACTGTCTGGTGCAGCACTTCGATTCTACGCCTCTAGTGTTAAATCAGTTTACCAGTACTCTTAACATGTTACTGTCATCCTCCTCCTATCTGCAAGTAATCAGAGCCATCCAAAATGTCTGGCACATCGTTTGGTGTGATGGTAAAGTTAGAAAGTGTAAGAACAGCGTGGACACGAGTTAATCCAACGTGAAAATGTCTTAAAGGGATACTTTGCAATTTTTTCATATTTTTAAATAATTTTCTTGAGCCAGTATGTGCTAAAATGACCCTTTACAGGGTTAATGAGAGGCCACCCAGCCCTGTGGCCAGAATATTCCACTTCCGGTCCGGTCTGTTGGAATTTGAGCTGACATACCTGGCTCTGCAGTCTGGTTCCTGCACTTTTTAGATCATGAACCCAGCTGATTTGTTTAATTTAGTGATGAATCACTGCTGTAGACACTAAGGAGGGCTAGGGAGTAGTTTCAGCAGTTAGATTAAGGTGTTAAAAAGACGAACGCACAGCGAGGAGATAGGTTTTGCTTTTGGTTCCACAAACGGACACTAGGGGGTGCTAAAAGTAAGCCAAAACTGTCTAGTCTCCACTTGTGATGATGCAAAGTATCTTTAACAAAAAAGAAAAAAAAACGAGAAAAAAGCACAAAACCTAATATTTCTTCCCTTAAAAGTATAATGTTCTGTATTTGTTTCAGTGATCGTTTTATAATTCTTTTTTTTTTTGTTTTATTGCAGATTACATTAATGGCCTACAGTCTGTCTTTACCTGCATTATATTCTCATTCTTTTTATGTATCTCAAAACATGTGAATTTTCCCACTGTGATATTAATAATCTATTCATTATTATTATTATTATTATTATTATTATTAATAATAATGATAATAATAATAATAATAATAATAATAATAATAATAATAATAATAATAAAGAATAAAGAATAAAGAATAAGTCAAGCCAATGACAACAGAGGAGCTATTGTTTAGAGTGAAATTCCTGCACTACTCTGTGGGTGCTCACTGTTACTTGACCGGCATCACCATGGTGACTAAAGGAGGACAGTTTAAGAGGAAAAGGTTGTTAATTTAGGAGAGCTTTAAAAGAGCAATGGCTGACTGGTCCTGATTCAAGGACAAGGATGAATCATGCAGGCTCTGGTCCCCAGAGTAACCTCCCTGCAGCCAGTCAATAGCTACGAAGCCCTTAAACAACAGCAGCTCTGAAACATTTTTTGAGTAGGAGGGAACAGATACAACAAATATACACAGTTTAAGGACTGAAGGCACACTCAGAACTGGATCTATAACCCCAAAAACCACACAGATTACAAACAAAAATGTGTTCATCCTGTTTAACTGAAAGAAACAAGAAGCTGCACCAACGCACCTGACCCTAGGCCACCTGAAGCAGCCAAACTTAAAACCCACACCTGATGTCATACAACCCCTCCCCCCCATTTGTACTTGTCAAGTGCGTTGGCTCTGATAAACTGGCACTATTACATTCCACTCCCACACCTCAGTCTCCTGCCATTATATTCTCCTACACCATTTCACGCTGCCTCCCGCAGCGTTCTGATGCTGCCAGCAGTACAAGTGCTGCTGACAAAGGTTTCCAACAGATCAGCATCACGGCGACACACACACACACCTCTACCACAAACACGGCAAATAGAGTAATTTGTTATTTCAATCTGCAGCACCTATATTGCGAGTGTGTGGCAGCAATCAATTGGGAGGATACGGCTGTGTGAGCAGCTATTAGGAAGCTTAAATGATACCAATGCCGAAAACGGGGCTTTTAATCACTATGACATTCTTTTGTTCTTCATATACCAGACTGCCACTATATATTAATGTCTAGTTTACAGGCGGAATTAATGAAGAGACAGGAATTACTGCTAGGTGTCAGCACATAGTCATCTTATATGTCCCCTTTTTTGAATTACTCGTGTTTATTGACCCTGTAAATGGCAGCGCTGGGGAGACAAGTTGTCAAATGCAAAGTAGTTATGCAAAACAGCAGATGCAGCGGCGGCGAATCCATCGCAAAGTTCTTACACGGCCTTAGGAGGATGTAACAAATAGAAAGCTGCAGATTACTCTGTGGGAGGGGAGCATCCCTGGAGTTTAGAATGAGAGATTCCATGTCTCTGGGTGCACGTTCACTGCACAAATCAGAGGTTAAAACTTTTACTTCGTCTTGTACGGTTGGTGGGGATAGAAAGGGTTTGTGGAACTGTGCCTACGGTGAGTCGCATTAGCACGCGGTTGTAAAATTACTGTTAAAATACACCATGTTCCCCAGACGAACACTGTGAAAAGAAGTAATTTTTGCCTTGAGGCTTATCAAAATGTACAAAAGGAAACTGACAGGTTTAATTATAGAGTCATGTTCTCAGGATGAACAAAAAAAAAGTGCAGCCTAATTTCCCACATCTTGAATTTGGTTTATTTCTCCCGAAAAACAAATCAGCGTCAGATTTACTGTTTTGACATTTTCCTCATAGTGCAATGTGTGAACCTGCAGGCTGAGGGATACAGATGCATATTTAATGGTGTCTTTAATCAAGTTTTCTCTCTAGAGCTGAAAGTCACACTTCCACACCCTAATAATGCATTCCCTCTCCTTTTCTTCTACGGTCTAAAAGTCTCTGCATGAGTTCAGATGCACTCAGCTCCAGCTCCAAGTGTTGTTCATCCTCTCTCAGACACACCATATTTAATCCAAATGTCCTGCTCTCCAGTCTGAGCCCATCATCTGGCACTCACACTGTTCCGTTCTCTCACAAAATCTTTTGCTCTTTACGGCTTTTTGCTCTTGGATTGCAGTCAAACAACCCAGTGAAAATGACTTCAACCAACAGAGTGTCAAATTTGACGCTGACCAGGAAAATCACTGCTGCCACCTTACTGGTGTGTTTATCGTACTTTTAAGTGTCCTGCTTACGTCTGCTGCTTGACTGTTTGAGTGGGATTTAATGATGTTTCCTGTTTAACAATAATTATGTAAGGTTGGGTTCTGTAAGGTCAACATTTTTTTAATCGTTCTGGGATGTAGAGCTCATGTTGCCTTTGTGTTTCACAAAAAAAGCTTCACTGGAAGCGTCAGACTTTATTAGTGTTTTTATAAGCGTCTTTTGTTCAATGTTCAATAACAATGCAATAATTGCACAGCTAAAACACAAATGAACCCGTAAACTGCACAAAAAACATTTAAAAAACACTTTTTCAAGTTCCTCCCCCCTTTCTTGTAGTGACAGGAAATCCTCCAGCCTGCTGCTGTTTCTGTGTCTGCTTGTTCTCCTGAGTGGTGAGTCTGCTGTGTGTGTGTGTGCTCATGTGCACACGCACTTGTTAACAACTCGTTTGTCCGAGTGAAACTCCAAGAGCGTGCAGGGGGATTGAGGGGGGTGCTGTCAATCACTGCTTCAGTGCTGCTCTCTCTGTCTTCCAGGCGACGCCTCCTTTAGGAGCATTTTTCTAACAGGAAGAGTGAGTGAAGTAAGTCTCCACCCATGTGTGCCTCACTCTTTAACTTCAAATAATGTTAAGTTCAAGTCAAAAGAAAAAGGGCTCCCATAGTGGCTGTCTGCAGGATGTTTTAAGCCACACCATCTCTATGTAACCTACAAAACAAATAAATAAGACATGAAAGATTCCTCAAAATATTGACTTTTGTTGCCGTTTATATTTTTAATTTGAATTAGTTTAGATTTTATTAGTTATGTTGAAGAGGACGTACACTCTGTAAATGTTCTATGTTCCAGTATGAATTAATGCTTTGTGAGCTGTTTTCTGTGGAAAAAATCTCTTGCACTCCTGTTTCAGAACAGTTGAAGTAAACTGGAGGAGCAGAGGGCGGAAAACGGCAGGAATTGGATTCATATTCCACTCATTCTTGAGAGTTGGGACAAAACATGTCCTTCATACAAACGTGATTTAGGTTAAAAATAAAAATTAATTATCATGATTTACTGACTTGTCATGTTTAATCTAAAGGAAATTAGTATCCTAATGTTATTATTAGTGCAAATTTCCTTTCTCTTTTGAAAAATATTGCCTAAATGCTTAGGCTTTGCTGAGAAGGTTTATGTTTATGTCACAATATTCATCAGCCCCAAAAACTTGAAAAAACTAAAAATGTGAATACATATATATAAATTGAAAGATAATGATTATAAATATGTGAAGCAATGCTTGAAGTAAACATCAAATTATATTTTTCATAAAAATCTGCTTGCCAAAGTTGTGTCCTCAGTTTCTGTCAACTCTGTCAGATTTTTCATAAACTTCATTTAATCAGGCAATAGCATGGTCATCTGTGTCACCAAGGACCCTATTAAGGTTCCCATGCTGTGCTGATAACAGCACTAGCACACACACTCTGGTCATTTTAAAACTTTTAGATATTTTACACAAACACTGTCATTATTTCTATAGTCACAACTGGACCATGTCAACACCGTCTTTCCATTGTGATGTGCTTTTTAAAGAAAAGGTGGATTTAGGCATTTTAGTGAGGTTATTGAGACAGCTAGCAACTGAGGAAAACATTACTAGCTGCTATGTACAACGCTTCCTTTGGAGGGAAAATACATGGCCTTTCGTCAACTCCGTCAGATTTCACGTCTGACGGAGTGGACATGTAAGCTGACGGAGTTGACAAATCGACCTCTAATGACTTAAAGTGGTAATAAAATATTACTTGAACCCTGATTTTTGTAAACTTGTCAAAATATGAAATATTTTGAAATAAAACCATTTTTGTTTGTTAAATAGTAGTCCATACACATTTTTGTCAACACCATCAGATCTTGGTCAACACCGTCAGATGTATGTTTTTTATTTTTTTTTAAAGTAAGAAATTCTTACTTCACTTTCTGGTCTTCATGTAATAAAGACACATCTGATCTACTGCCTCTTATGTCTTACTTATTTAAAAAACTGATTTTTAGTACGTTAAAATCAAAGGCAGAGTTTTAAAATGAGGATTTTTAGAGATCCAAGTTTTCTTAAATGTGCAAAATTCAAATTCCAATTTATATCTTGAATGTTATTACATATACATGTAGCTAAAACCTATTACAATATAGTTTAGAACTTTAGATTCTTGTTGGACTGCAAGAAATAAAAATGCATTCTTTTTAGTGTGTCTGACAGAGTTGACATAAATTGAGTTCTGATTCATTAATATTCATGGTATGCAAACGGCTCACCTCTGATTGGCTAACAGCAATGCGACTCTTCCGCTGCCTTCGTTTGCTCTTCTTTGGTAAAAGAAAAACAACGTTGATGATTTATCTCAACTAATAACTCAAACCTGAATATTTTGTTCATAAAGTGCCAAAACATGTGCACGTGGTTTCCGTGCACGCTTGTGTCAAACATGCGCGGAAGCGTGACATACGTGAGTAATATATATCGCAAGAAGGCATTTGTACCCTGTGAGAGAGCAAAAAGTCTGCAAGCGCACAAGCATCTGCACAAGTGACTGTGAATCAGATTGTGTGTGTGCGCATTGGCCAACGAGCACATGGCAGTGACAAACATGTGCGCGGCACACTGACTGCACGCTCGGTTGCTAGACTTTGCCACTCTGGAGGCGGGGCTTGTGGCTGATCTGCTCTGTCCTCTGATTGGCAAGTTCTGTCCTCTCCCGGAAGGGGTGAAAACTGCATGCATGTGTTTTGGCACTTTATAAAAACCATGTCTGAACGTCTTCCACCATGTTGTGGAGTTGCTAATGCTAACGGTTAGCTTCTACTAGCTGAGACGCGCTCTGCTCTCCTGGCTGTAAAATCAACACAGATTTCTGTGTTCATGAGCCAAGGACGGTGAGTCCACGGATGCTAATGTACAGTGTGACGTAGATCTGTCTCTTTTTTTCTGACCAGAGCGTTTCCCCGTATTCCACCGGCTCATGGAGGAAATAGAGTTAGAAAAAAATGCCCTGATAGTTACGACTTTAAAACATCTGCTGCTTGCAAAGCTCCTCAAAGCAGCTGAGATCTCCTGAAGCTGTCACATTCTCCTTTGACCCTCTCTTCTTAGCTTCACATCATTTACTCTTCCACTCACGGCTACTTTTCCACTCTTCAAAGCTGCTATCAAGAAACAGAAAAAAGAAAAGCACAAAGGTAAAGCTTCTTTGGAGAAGGTGTGAGCATTAATCACCATCACAGTCCACACAAGACACCACAACAAGTAAAACTGTTTGTCTCATGCTAATTAAAGGATAATGAGAGACACTGACTTGGGCTTTTAAAATCAATTATGCTGCAGGAAAACACTAAAGGGACCTCCCTAAAACATATGTCAGCTGTAATCATCACTTCTTTTCCTTTAGCTTGTCGGTGCAGTGACCTTCAGAAACTTTTATCAGTAAACTATTGGATTTTATACCCTCTATAACATCCTCTTTCGCTCTCTTCCTGTAAACAGAGTGGAAGAATGGGAAGAGCGAACGGGAGCTCAGCTTTAATGTTGTGCTTTTTTTCAGAGGTACAACGCTCAGCCTCGGGGCTCGGATCGAGGCGGATGCAGCGCTCATCCTCTCCAGCTTATTGGTATCCCTCACTCACTTCTATTCAAATCCCTGTCTTTCACTGCCAAATCACCTGTCTATCTATGCTTACCTCCATCCTCCGGCCCCATTGCTATTCATCGTTTCCTGCGACTCCATTTTGAGTTCACAATGTTATGTTTCTCTAAAGCTCTTTCCGTTTTCTTTATCCATGATATCAATCCTGATCCCTGTAGCTCACTTGGAGATACAGACATGCATTTATGGAAGATCTTGAACGGTTATGTCACATTGCCGGCTGTTTTGCTGCTTTTTCCACATGTTAAAAACCATTTTACCATTGCACTTCCATTTGACTGTCAAAATTACTCTAGTCATAAAAAATAAACATGAACTTTTTACCTTTCATACCAAAAGAGCAAGAAAATTAAAGGTATTTTGGGGCCACAAGAGCTATAATAATGTGCGAAATGCATAATGCTATTATTATTATTACGGAAATTACAATGTAATGTAATATTGTTGAACTTTTATACTAAAACATCTCTAAATTTTCTTTAACTTTTTTTTTGTCCAGATAATTTCTGTGCATTTTCAGGTAACACTTTATTAATGTTACGTAGTGCATTATTATTTTTGGCGGACATAACGCGCGTTTAGAATGCGCGATTTTAGAACGTGCGTCTTTTTGCCCTTTTTGGCATCAAAACGCGTGTTCAAAATGCTCGGTTTGGTGGACATAACGCGTGTTTAGAACGCTTGCTTTTTTGACCCCTTTGGCTTGCCATAGTAGAATAACGTAGACCCGCGGTTTAGAGACTTGGGCAATGGCAGATCCACCAAAGAAAGCTAGAAATCACGTATCAGAGGAATCTAGGAAAAGAAAAAGAGAACGCAATAGAGCAAGACCAGAGTTATTATTGGGCCGTATTTACATTGCTGGAGAGCTCTTTTAGAAAGAACGGTATGAACTACAGACTCTGACCTAGCCGTGCTGCTAATGGCTAGGTAAGAAATAAATTATTTCACTGGGGTTATTGTGTTTGGTCGGGCATAAAGTTGTTATACAGTCCTGATAAAACTATTTATTCAATGTGTGGAGGTGGAAAAGTTTGTTTTCGTTGTTTTGCCTGACATTAGGAATGTAAACATGCCTCTTATGCCTGAGAGAAAGATTTGATTTTACGACAGTGACGTTACTCAGCAAGCCTTGAGAGGGCGACAGAGAGCATATATCTCCTGATATTACATCTTACTTTCTTTAACATAGAATGTGCTACTATTAGTTCACCTATTGAATTAATTATAGATTCACTCAGATAAAGACAATCAAGTTTCTCTTACTAAATAGAACTTCTACTAAGAAATCACAGTGTAGCCATAGAAATACTACTTGATATATATGGTGTGTGTGTGTGTGTGTGTGTGTGTTTGTGTGTGCCTGCTCTGTTTTCTCAACCCCCAGTGAGTCTTAGCGGATGGCTGCTCATACTGAGCCAGGGTCCTCTGGTTTCTTCCTGTTAAAAGGGAGTTTTCCTTCCCACTGTCGCTACATGCTTGCTTAGTATGAGGATTGTATCAACACACAGTCAGAGTCTTGATGCAATCTGCTGGGTTCCTTATATAGGAAACTTTTGTACTGATTGGCTTAATGAACTGAACTGTATTGGAATGTTTACTTTGTGAAGTGCCTTGAGACGACTCTTGTCGTGATTTGGCGCTATAGAAATAAACTGAATTGAATTGAATATATTCGCAAAGTTCAGGAATGTGGCTTTAATAAAGGGATCCTTGTTTATTAATGCCTTATAATGCATTAACATTAATAAAGTGACGCTTATTGTAAAGTGTTACCCAGTTTTAAATTTTAGAGAGAAAAATCTGCTTCATCAAGCGGTTTTTGTCAATGATTTTGTCTGAATCCAAAGCAAGACAAAGAAAACCATCATTTAAAGAAGACATGATAATCTGTGCATTGGCAAAAGCCATTGACACGGAACTAGAAACAAACGTGGAGCCACTGAAGTAAGTAATTATTAATAAGTGGAGGGAGGAGTTGAGCAAAAGGAGGGAGGAAGAGGTGAAAGTGAGGAAGATGCTGTGTTCAGGTGGCTTAGAGCGGATATTGTAGGCCTTATCTGTCACCTGCAGGTCTGTGCTTATTATAGAAAGAAGCAAAGTCAGAGCAGAATGTGAGGCCAGTGTGTGTGTGTGTGTGTGTGTGTGTGTGTGTGTGTGTGTACAGCAGTAATGCCCTCACTTCCTCTAAAGCACAGAGCATGAATATAGAAATAAAAATATAGAAAATAAATAAAATATTGCATTTCTTTGATGTGTTTTCACGGCCAGGGGAATACGGAACTCACACTTTATCCGATCTTGTAGTTCAAGGATTGCTACAAGATTTTTTTTGCAGCAAAAACAAGCAAGAGAGCATTTAGGTCTTTATTTTGCCTTTACCGTACATAAAAAACGCAATCGTAAAATCTGTGCTGACATGAAGTTTGTGGAAATATAACAAGCAGGCATCCAAACTTTTTCTGCCAAGAGCTCATGCTCCGAAGCACTTTCTTTGTGCAAACTCGACTGAAAGGGTGCACTATTCTGTTGGATAGTTAAAAATGTATGCATTTCTATGACTGCAGCCAGAGACAACTCCCAACACTTTATGTATGGAAGCATTCAGAGAAATGTGTTTTATCAACTTTATAAAACCTTTCACACAAACTGAAATCAGAACTGAAGATATAGACGTGTGCATGAACATTTTAGGATATAATGCATCAGAAAATTGAGAACGACCAACAACGGTCAGCAGCTGAATTTGATAAAACTTGTTGGAGAGGTGTAGCATGGCCACAGAAGGACTTGATTAAATTCTGATATACTTTTGATCAATTTCTAAACAAGAGCTGCCTTCTCGAAAGCATTCCGTGTTAAGTTTCCTACTAGATGTTTAATAACGTCTGCATTTGCTATAAAACCTGCTTCCCGAGAGTCCACTCCCTTTGGATGCTTCGTACAAATTGTGGATTGCGGAGTTTGCATTGTTCACTTATGCACAAAGAGATGAAGCACAGTGGATACGGATATTGATCAAAACGTTTGCATCAAAATAACGCTCTATTCAGCACTCTGTGCTTCTGCATTGAGTTGGTCGGTGTAAAACGGATGGGGTGGCAATTAGGAACTGACTCAAGAGGTAATGTATTACTCTGGGAATTAGAAGAAGGAAAATAATTACCACACGCAAGCATGATTTACAGATATTTGTCAGATAAATGGTTCACAGGCGATTTGTTTTTCTTCCTTCAGGAGAACAGATATTTTAAAAGTTTTAACAATACATTTATGTTTTAACGTTCGGTGTGTGACTGCAGCAAAATGCAGACAGTAATGCTTATGTTTTAGCTTTTAATCAAGTTTTAAAGGAGTTGTCACCTGAAATTTTTACTTTTCCACTTGAAAAAATTGATACAATGAATTCCTAATGATTTTTCACTGGCCGAGAAGCCGATATTTAACATTGACGCATTTGTTTACTGTTTCCTTCTTTAACCAGCTCACATGCACCCCACGAGCACGCGCACTCCAAAATGAGAGCTTGGGCTCTGGCCTGTATGTCGTCACAAAGGCCAGATATAACCAAATATGAACCAGCAGCGAACAAACCAGCACAACAAAGCTCATTTCATAACGTGAAACGCATAAATTATGTCTTACCGTTGCTGATCCGTGTTACGGGGAAAAATAAGACCACTTGGTTTGTGTATTTGATCTTCACAACAGCATGATGAGCTGATGTCAGGCTGTTTAGCTTGCTTTGTCCCATCTAGACTGTTTACAGATCTCCAATGCCACGTCCCATCATTTTCCGGTTTACGGCGCTTTGCTGGAAAAAAAACCCAACAACAAGCGAGGAAGCCATTACGCCCGAGGCTCGGGCTCGTACTGTTGGATCCCGTAGGTCGCCAGGTCGTGTTCAGTTATAACTTTTGTTATTTTGGAGCAAGATGCTGAAGCTGCTTCCTGCTTCCTTCCACCAATCAACGCGCCCCTCAGTCCTGCGTGCGTCCGACACAGCCGAAATATCGCGTGTGATCTCACGAGAAAATATGCCCTTTACGAAAAAGGATCAGAAAAGCACATTTTTAATTTATCTTTCCAATACAATTTATTTTAATGGCCTAAAAGACTATAATAGGATGCAGATATCTCCTCCTAGCTGCTGTAGCAAATTTGGAAAACATCCATCCATCCATTTTCTGTAACCGCTTATCCGAGCAGGGTCGCGGGGGGCTGGTGCCTATCTCCAGCAGACATCGGGCAAACAGGCAGGGTACACCCTGGACAGGTTGCCAGTCCATCGCAGGACAACACAGAGACACACAGGACAAACAACCACACACACACCTAAGGACAATTTAGAGAGAAAAATCAACCTGACAGTCATGTTTTTGGACTGTGGGAGGAAGCCGGAGTACCTGGAGAGAACCCACGCGTGCACAGGGAGAACATGCAAACTCCATGCAGAAAGACCCCAGGCTGGGATGTGAACTCAGAACCTTCTTGCTGCAAGGCAACTGCGCTAACCACTGCGCCACTGTGCAGCCCATTTGGAAAACAAATTAGCTTAAAAAAGTTTTTCATGCCTCTTAACAACATTCTAACATAGTACAGCTATAAATATATTGTGAAGGTAAAAAACAAAACAAACAAAAAAAACAATCTCTCGCATTTGTCTAAAACCCTCCGTCAATAACACATTTCAGAACCAAAGCAACAACTGGACCATCCAGTTGTCGGTCTCGTCAAACCGCCACACTTCCCTGGGTCCTCCATTCCTTACGCACTCACGTATTTATCAACAGAACACCACTGGTGTGAGAGGTTCTCCGCTCAATAATATGAGAGAAGGAGGAACAGCCAGCTGCTACCACTTCAACTTTAGGACAAACTACCCAAAAAGTCCCAAAAAGAAAAACACCATTTGAAGTCACGGACAACAAAAGATGTTTGGACCTAGAAAACGATGACTGGTGTTTAGCGCTATCTCGTTTCCTCTGGCAATGTGGGTTTCCAGTTCTGGTGGACACGGAACCAGTGAAGATACCAAAGTGGAGGGGTGAGTGTTCCGTGATCGTGTTTGCATTCAAACCCTAGCTTGTTTTCAGATTCGCTATAACAGCTTTAAGTTCTAACATTAGCATTTGTGGGCTATGATTGCTGATTTGTTATTAAAGTTTGATTAAAAAATGCAGCATTAATTAGAATGACAACAACAGAACACAGAGTTTCTCCATTAAGTTAGACATTAAGTTTAAAAATCTTTTTATAATTACAAAGATTCAAATATAAGACCTAAATCATCAATAATAGAAAAATAACGTAACAAATTATGTTCCCAAATTGGCTAAAAAAATCTAAAAATCATTTAAAATATGTGAATACTTAGCGATCTGCTAACATACTCCAAAAGTTACATCAGCGATTGATACTTTAGGGTCTTTAGCATCAGAGGATGTTTTTCTTATCGAAAGGCTAAATGTCTGTCAGTCATCATTTTCTGACTGCAATGCTGCAATCACATCAGTGGCCTTGTAGTTTTGTCAAAGTGTAAATAAACTCCTTAGACCTGAACTAATCCTTAGCACATTTAGCAAAAAAGAGGAAACAGAGAATGAATTACAGCTAAAATGATGTGAACAAATGTAATTCAGTACCCGTAACACTCTGTAAAAACCCTGCAACAACACAGAAATACAGTGATTTTCTTTTTACTGGTCTGGGATTATACAGCACAAGGCAAAAGTCTGTCAAAGAAAACTTTGAAGAACCTTCCAGAGAGTCAGACTTTCTTGGCTCCCTAGAAGCAAATTATAAGGAAATTAGGTCTGGTTTAACTTGTGTGTGCTGTGCACCAAGTCTGGACTAACAGAAATGACTTGCTTTCCAGCGAGCGTGCAGCTGAAGCAGTGACAGAAATCTCTGGCTGTGTCAGCATACATGCCAGACATAAGAGTACCTGCCAGTGGAGAAGATTTTATGCAGCAGAAAGTGTCACGATCATCATCAGGATACTGTCACACGTGTTAGGAGGCAATTCAGCACAATGTCATCAAACCTCACCCCAAGTTGACGGAGTGTCAGAGTTAAACAGGCATCTTCTTCAAACTTGACAGAACAGAATCAAAGCAGTGTTTGTCTTCTCTGGATCTATAAGTGGCTTTGATGGGTCTTTATGTAACACAGGCAGCAGAACACTTCTTTTTTCCCAAAGATTTCTACAGAAATATCAGCTGATGTGTCACAAAAAGTCACAGAACAATTCCAGTTCATAGAGAATCAACAAGCTTCTGGCTGACTGCTAATCTGAATATGAAGTTTGATCTTTTTTATGCATGCGTGACATTTTCCATACATTTGCCTCGAGGGCGTACCTGC
>SSNS01000241.1:765920-795415 GCA_006937985.1 Aphyosemion australe | reverse complement strand
CTCACGACGGGGAAGGCTGTTGTTGGTTTAGTGTTCAGGAAACAGCAGAGAAGGTCTTGGCTAGTAGAAGCTAACTGTTAGCATTAGCAACTCCACAACATGGCAGAACTACTTCAGGCTTGTGTTATTTGTGGAGATAAAACATCAACGTTGCAGAGCAAACAGAGTCAGTGGTAGAGTCGCGTTGCTGTTAGCCAATCAGAAGCATGATATCCAAATATCCTCCAGCTGACTTGTACTTCCACAAACAGGCCCGTCTGACCCCCTCACCCCCAAGCACGACTTACAAGGCATTCATTTCTACTACAGAGCACTGAAATGTATTGATTAAACGACCTTTAAATAAAAGGTATGCTTTTAATTGATAGCCAGTTTCTAAGGGCAAGTGAAACACTTACACCTGTATATGCTTGTTGAATAGATGATAACTGAACTCTGAGACAAACTGAAACTAAAAGACAAAAAAAAATCACATTTCCAATTCTTTCTGAGAACCACCAATTAATTTCAGCTCATGTTTAGGTTTTTGTCTTTGTTCTGGCTCCTGGAAAATGGGGGCATAATTATCTTGTGAAAATATCTGGACAATTACAGTCGTGACGCAGTTTGTGCTGCGACCATAGGGCAAAGCTCCATTTAAATGGAAAGATTAGATTCATGAGCATGGGCTCTGCAGGCAAAGAACAGTGTCTCTGACAATGGAGAGTGGTTCTCATTTCCCACTGGGGGAGCAGCAAAAAGGTCGAGTGTGAACAAACTGTATGCAACACCCTAGGATACTGCCGGCTTTTCTAAGATGTTAGGATGAGTCAAAATGAAGAATATAGAAATACTGCACTGGCCACTTGTCACTATCAGCTCTAAAGTGTTGATAAATTTATTAACATGATTGTCTCTGAATCAACCTGAGAAAAACATGGAATATTAAGATATAAGCAGAAATATAGAAACGTTATCCGCGAATGTGATGCAGACTAAAGAAAACCCAGACCTTTGACAGAAATAAGCAATTTGTCAAACTCTGACTTTTTTCATATAAATGTGTTAAATTAAAGTAAGTAACCTAAAAAGTGTTTTACACAGCTTTGATTAAATTCAAAATATATTTTTGTTGGTCATTGCTGTAGTATTTTTGAGTTTAATTAAAGTCAATTCATTGCTTGTGTGTGTGTGTGTGTGTGTGTGTGTGTGTGTGTGTGTGTGTGTGTGTGTGTGTGTGTGTGTGTGTGTGTGTGTGTGTGTGTGTATTTTATGAAGCTTAGATAAGTTAAAATAAAAATTTAGTGACCAGATAGCAGTAGCTCAGAAGGTAAAGCTGGTTGTCCAGTAATCGGAAGGCTGCAGGTTCGATCCCGGCTCCCACCAGAGAATGCTGCTGTTGTGTCCTTGGGCAAGACACAATCCATCTTGCCTGCTGGTGGTGGTCAGAGGGACCGGTGGCGACTGTGTATGGCAGGCCTCGTCTCTGTCAGTGCGCCCCAGGGCTACATAGCTCATCATCACCAGCGTGTGACTGTGTGTGTGGATGAATGATTGTGTCGTGAAGAGTCTTGGGGGGTTGTAGAACCCTAAGAAGGTGCTATACAAATACAGGCCATTTGCCATTTAATTTTAACTAAAAGCTGCAGCATTTTTCTAAAAGAACCTTCAAACAAAAATTTGCAAAGGTTAGATGAAATAGACAAAAATGTATATTTTTGCACAAAATGGTGTGTGCTGTGCTGAAAACCAGTGTTGGGAGATAATATGGTAATTAGGTATACTGTGATTCCTAAAGATAGCAACAAATTACAGAGTGTCAGTGTCATTATTAAAAGCTCTGCTGCAAAATTGACCTTCTATGATGAGCAAAAACAAAATTATATTTGTGCATGAAGAGTGTACGTCCTGTAAACTATTCCTGCTGCCATTCAAGCAATAGTGTTATTTTCTCTTCAGCAATGTGCTGTTAAGGAATTGCACAACATAAGGCATATTATGGTTAAGTGTAAACAAAAACTATGCCATGTTGATTAAATTCATTACAAGGCCAAGTTCACTCGTTTTTTGCTTTTTTTCCAACACATTTGTAGCCTAGTGAACTAGACCAAATTCTTGTTTTGCAGAGTTTGGTCTAGGCACGCTTCATAGGAACCCTCGCAGCCCAAACCACTGCTGTGGCTGTCCAATCACAACTCGCTATAGTTTTGGTTGGGCCAATCACAGCGCTCTATATTGTGGGCCAATCACAGAGCGGGAGTAGCCGATGACGTCAGCGCTGCGGCCGCGAACCCAAGCAACATGGCGGCAGCGCCGGAGCCACGTTCTTTTGAAACGGCTTTGTCATCAACATTGGATTATTTAGACTCCAACGTGCGTAAGTCTGTCGGCTATACTTAGCAGCTTCTTATTTTTATCAAACTAAGTAGTGCAATGTCCCAGTACACCTGATATTCACATGTTTTTATACAAACACGACAGAAATCATTGACGCCATTGGTGGGTCCCGCTCAGGTCCCGCTTTTCCATCGCTGTGATTACGTCACGTTGTTCGTTACTCTGATTGGTCCTAGCGCTATCCAATTGCGTGCTGACATTTTGAAAGACAACCGTAGATCCCGCCTCACGACTGAGAGCAGTCAATGGTTCGTGGCCAGACTATATATACACATATATAGGATGGCTTGCCAGGCTAACACATTTGAGCTTCAGACGACGATTTGGAGTCTTATTTCCTGATATTTGGACATCTCACCTCTTATTGGCTAATATCAACGCAAGTCTACCACTGACGCTGATGTTTTATCTCCACAAATAACACAAGCCTGTAGGAGTTCCCTTGGCTGCTGCTGCTGATTTCTTCGGCCCCATTACAAAACTTTCAAAGACTTGGTCAATGTAATTTTGTAAGTTTTCTATATTTTCTTCACTGTCCTCCAGATTGTTGGAGTGAGTGTTGACAATTTCTTACCGGGTTTTTTGCGTTGTCAGTAAATAAATATGGCGAAAATGCGTCTTAACTGTTTGCGGATGTTTGTTAAGGAGCTGCCATCTGCTTCAAACGCTGCCGTGTGTCCGCACGTGACCGTTAGCGCATGCTCAATCCCTAGAATGACATCCAATCCCTCTAGAATGACATCCAATCCCTATTTTCACATTCAGTCTGCATGTTAAACTCAGAGTGAGCAATCATGTTTCAAATATAACAGTTTTTCAGTTAACTTAGCCTTTAATAGCCTGATAAAATGTCTTTGACAGAAAATGTATAAATTAGTTCAGTTGAAACCCCTAAAAGTTAAATGGACAGTCCATCCAAAACTGATGGAGATGATGGAACACACGTAAAAATGTCAAGCAGAACCACAGTTGGCGAGACTGTTGAGAGCTTGTTGTATACTAGATTTTACTTTGAGGAGGGATTTGATGCTATAAAAAACTCAACCCTACTTTAAGGTTAAAACAAGTCCTGCTTGGTGCAGAACTCTGTGAGGACACCTTTGAGTGAAAAACGATGTTTATATGCGAGTGCACCAGCCGCTGAGGGACAATCACGTCGCGGTTTCTATAGAAGTGATTGACTGCTTTAGGTATGAATTTTTTATGAGTCTCCGAGCAACCCTCTCAATATGTCCACTGGCTTATTGTCTGTTTAGAAATCATCACATGATCCAGTCTGGAGATGCATTTGTGTCCACAACACACATGCCTGCACTACAACAGCAGGGACCTGTGGTAAGACACTAAATCAGCCTGTCTGACGTCTAACTAAGAAGGTGCTAAAAATAATGAGCAGGCCACGTCTTATAATGCACGAAAATAGGAAAAACATTCTGATTTCAAAACAAGAGCAGCTGCTCCTCATCAGAACTCAAACACAAACAGCGTGCTGCTAATAGGATGATTTGAAGCAATGCAGCAATAAAAATGGCTCTGTCCCAGTTCTAGAATCGTTGTAGAAATCAACTCAAAATGAGCAAGGAAAAAAAATCTTATTTTTTATCTGCATTTCATGTGTTTGCAAATAAAGGACCACTGCATTTTGTTTCTGACTTAATTTTAAACAATGTCTCAAGTACAAATCATGAGTCTCCTCCCATTCAAGGCTTTGCCAGGATATTATTTTAACGTCAGAAGCATGAACTCTTTGGAACTCTTCCATCCATAAGCTGTTACGACTAGAGGACAGTAAATCTTGGAACAGATTGTGATGAAGGCCTGAAGAATACTATGGCGGCTGAATCAGGGTGTCGTGTGTTAGACTCACTGCAGTTCTCCTCGTCGCTCCCGTCGGGACAGTCGCTAAAGCCGTTGCAGCGGAATCTCCCGATGATGCAGTGGACACCATTAGAGCAGGCAAAGAAAGTGGGAGCGCACTTTGACTTGACCTTAGCTACAAAGACAAGAGGAGTAGGGAGGAAAGGAGGAAAGAGGAGCAATAGATCAATTTGTGAATTATGGGGAGATGGAACAGCAATTTTCAAAGCACTACATTATACTTTACGATGGTATTAACCTTGGCCAAGATGCACAAAAGAAGGAGAAACCCACAAAAAATGCCAATGTTGTTTTTCTTTCCATTTTCATGGTTGAAATACAACTTCCACCTTTGCACACTGAATAGCTATTTTATGTTAATGTTATTCAAACAGCGGAACAAACGTGTTGTTATAGAGACACATTAACATTCAGCACCTTTAGTTCTATAAGTCTTATCTTTGCTTTCCAATAAATATGATGAGAAAAGGGGGAGATTGTGAGAGCAAACTTCCGATTAAAGAAGGCAAGTTAATGACAAAGACAAAGAGAGCAAACTGTGTGGGAGAGTGTTTGTATGGATTCCATCATCGATCAGCCTATAAGTAGGCCATGGGTCTTATCTCCAAGGACAGGACTGAGACACAGCGACGAGCCTGTAGAACATCAATGCCTGTCTGATTCAGTTTAGCACTAACCCCCAGCTTTTAGCTCAACTTGATCTCCCCTGGCTAAAAGGGACGGAGAAACAAACAGCTAAGAGGCACTTTTGAGCAAACACATCAAAAAATAAAGGTCCTTATTTAAAGTGACTGTGTGTATTTTCCCTAGCGATAGGGGGCAGTACATACCTAAATCACTGCAAGCAAGCCGTATTTCTGTGTTCGAGTAAGACCTTACCAACGGACGGCCATTACGTTCAAAAATCTCTGGGAGTACAATTTTCAAACGAGCACTTTGTCAGATCGTTCAACCTCCAGCAAAACGTCAAGCACATCAGACTCCCTTTCATTACTGGCAACGAGCGAAGAGGTAAATGTTTAAAACAACATTTATGAATGTCAAATGTTTTGTAAGCACCTTACAAATCTGTAAATGTGTTTTGTCCAAACATTGCGTTTAATAAGGCGTCGCCCAGAGACTTAAGCTTGGTTTAGGCTTGACGCATCTGCGAGGTCCGCACGGCTCCAAGCGGCCAAATTACGTCACTTCAGCAACCACACCCCTCCGCGCAGCCTCCACACCACGCACCTAGGAAATTTTCTAACTACGCGGAAAAACATGGAAGACTGGCTGTTGTGTGTTGTATGCATGTCGTAGAGCCCTATGCATACAGTCTGGGAGAATATTGGCCCACAGCGGGGAAGAGCCGCGGAAGGTATAAACACTGCAAAAGTCATCTTGGCCTGATTCCGCGCATCTCATTTCCACGCAGAATGTACATGTGTCAAGCATAAACCAAGCTTTAGAACCGCCCTGATGTATTTTAGACTCGATTTTTATGGTTGCATGTTACGAAGCTGCCAATATTTTTCAACAACTGTGCATCATTTAATTAATTTTCAACAACATTTTGATAGATATTTCCAGAGATTAATGGTAAAAATGACACATCGTCTCTTTAAGTTTGACCACTGAAACATTAGAATGTTGAAGCATGAATGCAAAAGAACATGAAAACTACTAAACACAGTACAATTATTTTAATAACACACTTAAAATTGACCTATCTTTGCACCAATCCTCACCTATAGTCAAGAGCTTTGGGTAATTATCTAAATACAAGAGTGTCAATAAAAGTGTACAAAATGAGTTTCCATCGCAGGGCAGCTGGGCTCAGCCTCATGCTGGATTTACAGCATCTGTTCTTTTTACCTCGGCCACTGAGGTGTCACAGGTAATGATATATTTCTTTTTACTAGTTAAGCAACAGGAAATCTGTGTGTCTTTTATTTTGAAAGTTGCCGAATGCTTTACACTGCTCTCATGTTCGATTTTCTGTCTGACCTGATCTGAACAGATGAGCTTGACGTGTTTTGGAAGGTAGCAGGTAAAAAATAGAGCTGAAGCGTGACTTTAGTAGAGCGACATGACTCAAATTTCTGGGATGCATCAGACTCCACGCCAGGTGGAAACACACCCATTGACTATAACAGCAGCTATTAGCTGTTTACTACGCTTTGCAGATGCTACGGGACGAATATGCCTTTGGTGGAAATTCACTATTTGAGATTGGGTAAGAAAGTCTGACATTTGGCAGAAATTCATAGTAGAGCTGCTGCTCCTGCTGAGGGGGTTTTGGCATTTGATCAGAATTGTTGCTGTGTTGAAAAAAACTGAAAAATAGATTCTGAATCGATTCGTATAACTATGTGTCATTGAAATCTAAAGTGTTGATACATTTATCAACAATGAAGAGTGATTGTCTCTGAAAAAACTGAAAAAAATGATAAAATATTAAAATATAAGCAGGAATATAGAAACATAATCAGCAAATGTAATGCAGATAAAAAAAACAGTCCCTTTTGGCAGAAATAGGCAATTTGTCTATCTCTTTTTTTCACGTAAATGTGTTAAATTAAAGTAATTGTTATTGAATTACAGGCATATAATTAAGGTTGCGGCTCAAAAACGTTAATAGCACTGATATCAGTGTTGATTTGGATGTTGTTATAATCGATTCGAACTCTTGGAAATAGGAATCGAATCGATTCTTGAAATTTTAATCGATACCCAGCTCAAGTCAGAATGCTTCTTGGACACTTCCCAGAACCACTGATGGGATTAATTCTCTAGGCTGACCAGGGAAAGCCTTTGGGTATCACTGGGGTAGGATGATGGGGAGAGGGCAGTTTGGACCCAGACAAGTGGACAAAAGAAACAGAAAAGACAAAATGAAGCTGTGAATGAATGTCTTAAAGGAAAAGTTCGCTTTTTTAGACATTAAGTTTTATGTGTTCCTTCACCCACCCAGTGCTCTGTAAACTTTGACCCATTTCACACACCCCCCCCTGCTCAGAGATTTTCAGGGGAGAAGTGATTCAGAAAGGTAGTTCTGGCTAGTTTCGGGGGCGCTTTATCTGCGCCGTTTAGCCTCACAAAAGGATTAGCCTCTGAAAGCATGGCTAATTTGCATCTCACAAACAAAGAGAAAAAATTTACAACGTCACATTACAACGGGACTAGTTTTTGTCATTCGTATCCCTGCGCNGCACACTTCAAAGAGGATGATTACATCAGGAAAAAGTTCGGGAAAAGTGAAAGACTGTTTTTGAAGAGTTCGGCCGTACTAGAAATCTGGGTAAGTTTTGTTTTTAAAAAATTATTTATTCCGCTATGTCTGCCGTTTTCATGCAATCATCTTCGCATTTTAGCGCATTATTTATGCAATCATCTTTACACCGATGGTTGATCATAGACTGCAGTAGCTTTGTCAACAATCTGTGTTGATGTGTGTGTTTTGTGTAGCAAATGCAGTTCTTCATCCGTGTACTCTGGCTCATAAAGATATCCTAGTAGTAAAATAAGTTTCTTCTTCATCTGATATAGTGTTAAAATGAAATTCGTCATCAGATGAGACGGAGTCTGACATGTTTTCGGCATTCAGCAGTGAAACAGCTGACATACGAAGCGCTGTTTAATATCCGCGGAGAGCGGCGCAGGGATACGAATGACAAAAACTAGTCCCGTTGTAATGTGACGTTGTAAATTTTTTCTCTTTGTTTGTGAGATGCAAATTAGCCATGCTTTCAGAGGCTAATCCTTTTGTGAGGCTAAACGGCGCAGATAAAGCGCCCCCGAAACTAGCCAGAACTACCTTTCTGAATCACTTCTCCCCTGAAAATCTCTGAGCAGGGGTGTGTGTGTGAAATGGGTCAAAGTTTACAGAGCACTGGGTGGGTGAAGGAACACATAAAACTTAATGTCTAAAAAAGCGAACTTTTCCTTTAACATAACGATGGGTGGACCTTAATCCTACTAATCTCATGGTTCATTCAGACTGCTCTAAGATATGGAACTTGAACTAAAGACAGAATCATAATAAAAGAACTAAACATGAATGAATGAAACATAAATCTCTACTGATTATAATGACTGGAACAAGGCTTGTGAGGCTGGCAGAGGGCCGTCTCAAATGCCAGGGGCACACCATTTCCCCTCAACAATCTACTGTGGCAGACTGATTCTCTTTCAAGCGGCGTTGATTATGTGTAGCAAGTGTGGCGGGTGAGAAAAAACAGTCTCACTGGTTTTAAGCGCTCATTTCTGGGATGAACCTTAATCCACTGAATGCAGGAGGGAGCTGGGATTGCACCCAATCTATGGAGTCTGGGGAGCTTTTGTTTACCTGGATAGGCGAAATCACATTTTACACGGTATATCACATCCATTAGAGCTAAGAAAGAGAAGCAGGCGTGACTTAGAGCTGCAGAAAGGATTTAAATTAAAACAATGATAATAGAAATAAAATGACAATTACGACGACGATGATGATGATGATGAAAAGAGAAGAAAAAAAGGAAGATTAATGAAGAATGAAGTTAGAATGATACAGACCCAGAAAATGGTGAATGGTCTGTATTTATATAGTGCCTTCTAGGGTTCTACAACCCCCCAAGGTGCTTTACAACACAATCATTCACACACTGATGCAGATGAGCTACAATGTAGCCACAGCTGCTCTGGGGTGCACTGACGGAAGCGAGGCCTGTCCCTCCAACCGCCACCAGCAGGCAAGGTGGGTTTAGTGTCTTGCCCAAGGACATGACTGTGACAGACTTAGCGGGGCTCAAACCTGCAACCCTCCGAGTACGGGGCGAGAGCTTCCCTCCATCTATTTCCCTATTTTTATAAATGTCTGTTTTAATAAATTAGTTTTAAGATAAAAGAAAATAGACATCTTGGAGAAAAATATTAGTTTAGCTCCTTGTTACGTTCTACGTGTGTTTTTCTTCTAATTCCATGTTTTTTTGTTCTTATCTTGTACACAGAATAGCAAAGTTTTTGGTTTTTTTAACTCAACAACAGTTTCGGCGAACCACAGTCGCCATCTTCAGAGCTTTGACAGGTGTTGGCGGCGTCACCTCTCCTCATCTCGATCGAGATAAGGAGACGTGGACCCTGGCCCATGAATAGGGATGAAGGAGTTTATACGCTGGATCATTCATGGGACGTGGTCATCGGCAGGGAATGCGCGGGCAGTAGAGGGCGACATCGTCCCCTACTGCCCGCGGATAAACAACGGAAGTGACGCCGCCAACACCTAGCGATGCTCTGAAGATGACGACTGTGGTTCGCCGAAGGTGTTAGCGAACAAGGTAAAAACCAAAAACTTTACTATTCTGTATATAAAAATGAAAAAACATGGAATTATTAGTTTAGCTGAAAGACTTTACATATCACTCTATTCTTCTCACAGCCTGAAATGTATAAATGAAGGATAAAATCATGAGAGGAAATGCTGGGTAGGAAATGTGCTAAATAGTATTTTAGTTCCTCTGAAGTTGGACCCGAGCAGGTGTCAGAGCAGGAAGACAGAAATAAAGTTAAATAACCAAAAGTGAAGGTATGAGGTGACAAAAAAAAACCAAACCAATTAACTTTCCGCTGATAATCGTGAATAGATTAATTAAATTCAATGACCTGGACTTTCAGAGTTCATATTTAAGCGCTGCCGTTGGTCCAGGTACTGCTGATGAATCTGGGCTCACTGCCTTGCTCTTCAATTTACAACCATTCATTTCATCCTGTCTTTGAGCCTTTTGTCATCGCTCCGTTTCTGCTTCCTGAATGCCAAAATGTCCTCCTCTCCTCTCAGCCTTTTTAGAAGCTGTTTACGAAAAGCAGGCTGTGTGCTGGACGGCTTCCAAACGTAGCTCCAGTGTTTAGCTGAGCAGCACGAATGAAAACGGAGGATGTTAGCAGTTGAGCCTATTCTCTGAGGTAAGAATATCACTAGGGAGGAAAAACATGGAGGACACATACACTAGCTAAGGATCAGATAAGCCTGCCTATTTATTATCCGTCTGTTTTTATTGTCTCCTATTATTGCACACACCATTAAACGTTTTAATGAAACTAAACGTTTCCTTCAAATCCACAAGTCCTTTGATTTCATTTTGCAGATTCAAAAATGAATAAAGTAAACAAAAAGTACAATCTACACTGCCTGGTCCAAAAAAAGTGACCAACAACAAAAAAAAAAGGTCACACACTCTAATATTTCGTTGGAAAGCTGCATTGTGTCAATAAGCTTCTGCAATGTCACCAGATTTATTTCCATCCAGTGTTGCATTAATGTTTCACCAAGATCTTGCATTGATGATGGTAGAGTCTGACCGCTGCACAAAGCCTTCTCCAGCACATCCCAAAGATTCTCAATGGGGTTCAGGTCTGGACTCTGTGGTGGCCAATCCATGTGTGAAAATGATGTCTCATGCTCCCTGAACCACTCTTTCACTACTTGAGTCTTGGAATATGGCCGTGCCATCAGGGAAGAACAAATCCATTGATGGAATAACCTGGTCATTCAGTATATTCAGGTAGTCAGCTGACCTCATTCTTGGAGCTGTTGCTGAACCTAGACCTGACCACCTGCAGCAACCCCAGATCATAGCACTGCCCCCACAGGCTTGTACAGTAGGCACTAGGCATGATAGGTGCATCACTTCATCTGCCTCTCTTCTTACCCTGATGCACCCATCACTCTGGAACAGGGTCCATCTGGACTCATCAGACCACATGACCTTCTTCCATTGCTCCAGAGTCCAATCTTTATCCTCTCTAGCAACCTGAAGCCTTTTTTTCTGGTTTGCATCACTGACTAGTGGTTTTCTTATGGCTACACAGCTGTTCACTCCCAATCCCTTGAGTTCCCTTCACATTGTGCATGTAGAAACGTTCTTACTTTTACTATTAAACATAGCACTGAGCTCTACTTTATTTGATTTCACCAAAGGTTTAAGTGATCGCCAATCACAATCATTCAGGGGTTTTTTCTGGCCACATTTTGTCCTCGAAGATGATGTGTCCCCACTATCCTTCCAGTTTTTAATAATGCGTTGGACAGTTCTCAACCCAGTTTTAGTCGTTTCTGCAATCTCCTTAGATGTTTTCTCTGCTTGACGCATGCCAATGATGTGACCCTTCTCAAACAGACTAACATCTTCTCCACGACCACCAGATGTGTTTTTCCACATGGTTGTGTAAGAAATGAGAAGCAACTCATTGCACCAGTTGGGGTTAAATAACTTGTTGCCAGCTGAAAGATAATCAACCATGCAGTAATTATCCAATAGGAGGCTCGTACCTATTTGCTTAGTTAAATCAAGGTGGCAACTATTTTTTGGGGACAGTCAATGTATATCTAAACTAAGACAATAGAGGCTTATTTAGTAACTTAAAATGTATATATTTTTTAATAAATGGACACATCTGCTTGTATATTTCCCTCACAATATAAATTTCAGGTTAGCATGCACAGGAGCATTCCCCAGCATGCACCTCTACACCCTCAACACATCAGCTCTTTCCTTTCCCCCTCGGTTCCTCAAAGACCTGAATAACTTTTTCAGCACAGGTAGGCTCAGTCATGGAGGGTATGCATGACTGACAAAGAGAGGATAAAGCCTGGGAGAAGAGCAGAACAAGAAAGAAAATATGGAGAGCAGGAATGAGAGAATAGAAGTCGAGAAGAAGTGGAGACAGCTGAGGACTTCAAAGGATTCTCTGACCTTGCTGGGCATTTCTAAAGGGAAGAAATCAATAGGTAATGGAGTCGCGGTGTAAGCAAGAAGGGCATGGGTAGTTTCACTCAAGTGGGCCCAGGGATCAAAATAATCACTCTGTACATTTCACTGTCTAAGCCAGGGGTCCCCAATCCTGGTCCTGAAGGGCCGGTATCCAGCAGGTTTTAGTTGTAACTCTGCTTCAACACACCTGATTTCAATTAGCAAGTGATTAGCAGGCTTCAGCAGAGCTTGATGAGCTGCTGCACAGGTGATTCAACCACTGAATCAAGTGTGTTTGAGCAGAGAAACCACAAAACCTGCTGGATAGCGGCCCTCCAGGACCAGGATTGGGGACCCCTGGTCTAAGCCCTGCACACTCATTGTAAAATACAATAGTCTTCTGTGTGAGGAATTGCATTATGAAGCTTTCTTCCTCTCCAGAGGCAAGACATTAAAAGCACTGGTGTTCTGCAAAGCCATCAAACTTCATGGTAAATGAGATAGCAGGTTTGGCTCAAATGCCACACACAAAGTGCATATGGGGGAAAAATGTCATGTTTCAAGAGTTTCTGATAAAAGGGGAGTGTGGTTGATCAGATAAGAGAACTAATGCATTCATCATAGAATGTGACTAAATAAGTAAATAAGCCTATTTTAGTGTTTTCTCAAAACTTTATTTCTTTAAACCTTTAGAAAGACCATTAGAGAAAAAACATTCAATTTAGATTAAAAAAAAGAACAAAGGGATGCATCAAGAGACAATCGGTGCAAGACTCTATGAGACACTGATAAATATTTAAAACATGTTCCATATTAATTACACTGGCTTATTGATCAGTTAACCATTAGTCTCCTTCTATCCAGCAGACATGGTCTCATTAAACCCTCCTTAGATTTTCAGACATTTCCCTCTAGTAATGTGCTCTATATTTTCTTTTTAATACCACAATGTGCCACACTGAAACCTAATTTACCTTTGTGTAGGAGGTTCAACTACCCATCTGGATAACAGGGAGACGCTTTCATCCAAAACAAGTTACAGTGTTATAAGCTAACATGCACGTTTTTGGCCTGTCGAATGTGTAGGAAGAAAAATGAAAACTGTGCATAATTCTGATAAGTTAAGGGTGAAGGCAACAAATGTATCCAGCACTCTGATTGGCCCAGTTATTTCTCTTTCTTGACTGCAAAATTTGCCTGTATACATTAATTGATGCACTCCTAAAAGAGAGCAAGCTTGTAGATAAGCATACTTTGATCTAATGACTAACTAATTGACCAACCAACCAAAAAAAACCATTCAACAAGTCAACCAAACCATCCACAGCCCAACCTACTGGTCATCCAATTGCTGGGTTTCACATGACATAGCGTCCACCTCACCAAATGCAGATGGGGGTCAGGAAGTAGCCGCCGCTGCACATAACCCTATTTACTCTGTTGACTGGACGTCAAAATGCCCAAATTATGTACCGTCTATGGTTGTTGCAACTGCACTAATCAGGACAAAGACAAACATTTTATTTTTTAGTGCCCCAAAAGTAGTGTGCACAAAGGACTTAATTTCAAAACACTTACTGAAAAAAGACCAATAAAAAATTTGGCCAATCAAATGATCAACTGTCTGACCAACCACACAACCAATATCCAACCAACCAACCAACCTGCCTGTCAACCAACGAACCAATCTTTACTGTATTTGAGGATCTTTTGTGACGTCAATGCATTTGCATCATGGGATTGGGTGGCAGGAAACAGCGTATTTTGCCTATAATTCCATTGTTTTGCATGTTTGGAGGAGGATTTAGCGAAGCAGATGGACGATTCTTGCTGTGCGGTTGATCATTCTGCCCGTGGGAGGCTTGATAAAAAGTTTTATTGGAATTTCCTCTGTAAAGAACCGCAAAATATATAATTGCAGGAGATCCCCGGACTGTCCGAAGAATGCCTGCAGCAACGGACAGTTTGTGAGGCTCATTTTGTTTACGGTAAGTCATTGTGACTAAGTCTTTGTTAATAAGAGAAGATGTTTTTAAAAATATTCATCTTCGTGTATTTTTAAATCCACGGATATAATTTTCGCGTACTGATTCAGGTGTCTTAATACGCGACTACTATAATGATAAATAAATGAATAAATAAGGACATTGATTAATTAAGACTTACCCATCTTTGCAGTTGCAGTGAGGATTTATCGGCTTTCTTTGACAATCACCCACAGGTGAATCACGCTGACTCTGCTCGCCGACCTGCTTTTAGCACGACCACGACTGTTTTGCAGAAGAGGTCGGCCCAACTGAAACAAAATAATCGTAGACCTCCAGATGTTTGAAAGTCGTTATTTTTTCATGAGTGAAGGGTCCAGGGCTTTCTATTAAATAGAAATAAATGTCTCCCCAGCAGATTTGTGGAGAAAACACCGGTGAATCAGACCAACGTTTTTCATCATCCCAGAGCTCATATGGGCTTTAAATAACTTTAATTTTGCAGATGTTAAGCTTCTCTCTAACCCTCCTCCTGTCTGTAGACATTAAAGTGTTTATATATTGGGGATTTTGCCCGTAACCTTGCGTGAAAGTGTACGTCGCGTATTGATTGCAGGCCATATTGTTTTTCTTTCTGCCACACAGCCACTCGCGCATGCACAGAACGATGAAAGATATGTCAACAAAGATCCTCCTATACCACTTTTCAAAGAACACAGTAAACACAAACCGCTCAGCATTTTTGCTAGACCAAAAAACGAAAAGGCCAAAGCCTAAAATCCTGCTTTATAATAACCTTGTTTTGTTTTTCCCACAGACTCATTCAACACTTTTCCTGCAAATAGTACCTGCCTACAGTGAAACCAAGTAAAACTGAGGATCTCTGCAGGGAGAGGGAGAAAAGCCACTAGATACCAATCGCTCTCTCTTCAAGTTAAGATTCAGTGGAGTGGTCACTTTTCTTATCACACAAACACACACTTTTAATCTTAGCAGCCTATTCCCTTCACGTGGTGAGTGTGTTAAAGAGCTGTCAGTGTGTGAGTCTTAACATCTAAATTTTAAACAAACCATCTCAGCAGTCTTTTAAACCCTTTCCACCCCTGCTGTTTAACAGAACTTTGCTGCTGATAAGCTTTTAGAGGCTCTTTTCAAGTCAGCATCTCACAGGAATTTGGTGGAGGTCAGCCCACAAGACACGAGTAACCCTACTGAC
The DNA here is from genome assembly GCA_006937985.1 of Aphyosemion australe. Taxonomy (NCBI): domain Eukaryota; kingdom Metazoa; phylum Chordata; class Actinopteri; order Cyprinodontiformes; family Nothobranchiidae; genus Aphyosemion; species Aphyosemion australe. The sequence continues at coordinate 780,251 of SSNS01000241.1, read as the reverse complement.
GCTGCTGGAGGCTTTAGTTTGTTTTTACTGCAATGGCTGCTAGTGCAGCAATGATCTTTAATAGGATCAAATCAAATACTAAATAAGCAGAAGGGATTTATTTTGCCTCTAATTGTTGCAAAGAGATATCTGGATCAATAAACAGGGAAACAGGTAATCGAAATTTTAAATAATTAAACCCGTCTCTGTTATGAAGTAATTAGACTCTTAAAGTGGATGACAGTATACCAGCTCTTGTGCAAGCTCCCAGTTTACTGTTTTTGCTTTGAATTCATAATTTGAAGATATTTGAAATGTGCCTCAAGTAAATTGTTCCCCATAAATAATGTACGTCAGATGTTTCTGCTAACTCAATGTCATATAAATGTGCATATTAGAATATCCACATCAACAGGATAAACATCACTGGCATTGACACTTTAATGGTTTTTCATCTCTGTTTTGTATTGAGCCCAGCTTCTCTGATCACTGACTCACTGGTGGTGATTAAAAGAGATGTTAAAAATCCTGAACAACCAAAGGAAAGTCACGCTTTGATCTAAAATTAGGACCCAGTCTCTTTTTATGATGAGTGTTTTCTTATCTTTGGTCTGCAAGGGCCACTGGCCCTGCTGATAGTCCTTCTAGCTCAGGGACGAGTAAAAAAGTGACATTTTACAGACGTTTGTGGCTGCAGAATTCTGAACACATGGATTCTCCCACACAAAGAGGCCGTGGCCTTGGCCTGCGGGCTTGCTACTTCTGAACAATCACTGCTTTGAAAAGTGCATCTCAGTCTTTTATCTCATTCCAGCACACGCATTTCTTCACTGGTCTCTGTCCTCGATTCCCCACTTCTTGGTTTACGCATCGTGTCCACTCCCCCTTTCGGCCCTGCCACGTCTCTGCTCCCTTGCCTGCTCATGCCTTGCTCAGACAAGGGCAAAGAGGCTAATCCTGGCTCTGAGGCCCAGTAAGCTCAGTCAGCTCGCCTCCTTCTCTCTTCTGTCAGCAAACATTTCCTCTAACACTCTCTCAGGGCGGCGTTATGGACACCAGAGAGCAGGATGGTAGTTTTGACCTCTTAGTGTGAGGTATTATTCAACCCCATGCTCCCTGAAACTCCACCTGAGGTCCTTTTTGGACATGCCACGACATGGACAAATGGTCCTCTTCCATCGTATTATGCAGCTAAACTGTGAAGGCTGAGGAATTAAAGTTTTTTTTTCTATTACTACCTCAGTCAAGGTTCCAGTCAGCATGAATGATTGAATGAATGACCCGCACTTCTATAGCGCCTTTCAGAGGACTCCAAAGTGCTTTGCACTACAGTGTATCATTCATCCATTCACATGCCGGTGATGATGAGCTACAATGTAGCCACAGCTGCCCTGGGGCGCACTGACAGAGGCGAGGCTGCCGAGCACAAGCGCCACCGGTCCCTCCGACCACCACCAGCAGGCGACGTGGGTTAAGTGTCTTGCCCAAGGACATGACAGCAACAGACTAAGCGGGACGCGAACCTGCGACCTTTCGATTGCAAGGTGGCCACTTAACCCCTCTGCCATCATCCCCCATGCATTAGGTGCATTTCCATTATCGGAACTTTGGGGTAAATTTGTAGGCACTTCCCGACATGCGCGTGTCTTCACTTGACCAAACGGCCGTTTTCCAGAACTTTCTGAGTACCTGATATGGGGTAGGTACTTGCAAAGGCTCGGTGGAGTCGCTGTGCAGAACTTTTGGTTAACTCAGTAGGAAATTAAATCAGCAGACGTTCTCCAAAACAACCGGTAGTAGCAAAATTAAGAGTTGCCGGTGAAGCAGAATGGAAGTGGACGGAAATAAGCACAGATTGCAATTAAAATTAAACCCCAGACACTGGAACACATGGCGAAATTCTCCCATATCGCCTTAATTCATTGGGCTTTGTTGTCTCACAGAGCGCCGTAAAAAACTGAGCTTCTTCTGGTCTTTGAACGCCACATTTTACATCACACAGCTGCTGCCGTCCTCTGAATGGATTAAATTATGATATACTTCGACAGAATAAATGCTTTTCATGTTATTAATGTTACTGTGGACGCTTTCTGGCGCTGATCAGTGACATCACTCCATGCCGAAGCAGTCGCGGTATGCTGACGTCTGTGCAAAGTCCTGAAAGGGCTGAATTTGAATGGAGACACAACAGCTGAGAGGACCGGGACATCGAATCTCCCGGTCTTTTCCCCGTCCCAGAATTTACCCTGAAGCTCCGGCAAATGGAAACACACCTATTGATACCATGCACAGTAGGGATGTAAGAAAATATCGATATGGCAATATATCAAGATATTTTTTCCTGCGATATTATATTGATATTCAAAAGCTGTGTATCAAATTTTTGGAAGAATTTACATGCAAGCATTTGTGTATTTTCTTTTCTTTTGGTGCAATTCAAACGCTGATCGCTAGTTGGCAGCAGTGTGCAATGGGTTTTGTTTCCACCATTGAAATGTAAATCCCTCTATTATGGTTCAGATACCTCATGTTAAACATGTTACGTATCAGTTTGGACTGTTTATTGAATTTTCCTACAATAAATTCAGTCAAAAAAATCGCTAATATCGTCTGGCTGAATGTATCGCAATATATCGTGATATATCGTATCGTCTCCCCTGTATCGTGATACGTATCGTATCACCAGAATTTTACCAATGCACATCCCTAATGCACAGTAACCTTTCCACCACAGCATTTAAGTCTTGCCCAAACTAATAATTATTCTTAATTTATACATATTCAAAAGACCATTAAGCATGGACTAAAACACATCTGACAAAATGTTGGATGGCACATCCACGACGTGCATGAACTCCAGGAGCACAGTTTAATAAACCCAGTATGGATTCACTCATGGCTCATTTATTTTCTCTACTGATGTGAATCGAGCTCTGTAGCACATATGCTCAAAAAACCTACTAAGCAAACACATGACGCATTAAACCACTCTAAACACACACACATAATGGCATTGTGAGTCACTGAAGTTTCTCCTGCTGCAACGAAACACAATGATTCTGCCCATATTGAAGGAAAACCGCTGCAGAAACAGAGCCAAGAAGAGCTGAGTTGAGTAAAGTCAAACATATAAGATGATGTAACTGAAAGGACCATCCAAAGGGAACGGATGTTCCATAAAAATATAGCAAAGTCAACAGAAACGAGGTTAAACGTCATCCAGACCAATTAACAAAAATGCATCACTGAACACAATCACATTGACTTTAGTAATATTCTCTCTCCTCCTTCCAGACAGTAAAAGCATGAAAAAATGGATTTGCATGACTCAAGTTGACCCCTGAGCTAGAGGGAACCAGAACAAACAAACAAGAGATGAGCAGTGGGTTTGGAAGGATGATAGAATCCTGCTTTTTCTTGGTGGATTAACATTCTTCACCATTCAAGAGAAGATTCCTGGAGGCTGGGTCTGTTGGGCATAACAGACTTGGATATCCACAATCCAATACGAGGCTGAGTAGAGGAAACTCACTTTTAGTTTTCATGATACCTCTGCACTTTTGGACAGCAATAAAAAGAAAAGCACAAAAGTAAAGGTTTTTTTTGGGTAATGCTTGTAAAAAATATCAACCAAGAAGTGTCATCTAAAGTTTATGTGTGGGTAGATTGATCTTCCTCATGCACCCCAGCAAGGGGAAGTGTGTATTGCTTATGTATTTGCAGAACAGCATACAGATTCTGAATAAAAAACAATTTCCTGGCGTTATTTGCAGGTGACTAAAGTGCTTCAAGGTCAAATTTTCATCCTACTTGGCTTTCAAAACCAACATTTTCTTTGTAACTGAGACAGGGAGATGTCACCACATTTGACCTCTGACCCCAATTCCAGGCGCCATCCTACTCCTTGGATCAGAGACATCCACATCAGCACAATCTGTTGACTAATGATCTTAAAGGGGCTCCACTACAGCTGCCTTCTGGTGCAAACGCGTGTGCTAAACTTAACCACTGATCAGAGGGGAAAATGCAGAGTATTTAATGTGGACAAATTTATAATATATTTATGCTTGCATGCAAAATCTACCCATGCGTACATGCTTGGAGAGATCCGAAGGGGTTGCTGAAAATCTTAATTTTAACAACCCTAATAAAACTCAAAGGAGCCTAAAATCTGTACTGAATACAATTTTAAAAGGTAATCTGAACTGATGAAGTATTCAAGCATGCATTTCTGGAAAGTTTCTGGCAGAATTTGGCTGCTTATGTTGTGCAGGAGATGTCCTTTAGGAGCAAAAATGCTGATTTGTGACACCTTGTGTGATTTGTTGTTGCATATTTGTCTTTCTGACAGCATATGTGTTTTTTTTTTTGTTGTTTTGTTTTTGAGACATCTACATTACAACACTGTTCATGTAGCTAATGGACAAAAGGAGAGTAAGCTAAGTCAACAAACTGTCACTCACAATGAGCAAACATTCCGTCCTCCTCTGTTAAATAAATATAGAATCTGGAGTTTGTGTGTGTTTTTCCAGCAGGGGGTGACTAATTATGTTTCTGCGTGCAGAAAATCAGCGCAGCAGCCTTAAAGTTTCCAGGCACTGTGTTGTCCTCAGATAATACACATCCTGACAGAACTCCTGCTGAAGCCATCGTAATGAGTCCCACTCCTTCCCCTTTACGTCCCTTTCCTCCCATCCTTCCAATTGTCTGTTGGTCTGTCTGTCTGGCCCCTAACGGAGCCGGAGCAATATTTGTGCATCGGCCGCCTGTCAACTAGCCATCTATTTAGGGATAATAAGGCCCACTGACGCCAGAAGAGATAATGTAGATGCCTACAACAAGCGCAAACAGTCCCCCTGACAGCAGAGGCAGGCTGAGTGTGATGGCTTGAGACAAGTTTTATCTTTGGGAGTTGATGCTACATGTAGTATTAGCAGTGAGCAAAAAAAAAAAATACTGGTTTGTTTGTTGGCTTAAGTGGAAGCATCTGCAATTCTATAGATTCTCTGTGCAAGAAAAGCATGCAGACTATTTGCATTTGGATCCCGTTTTTCCACAACTGGTAGTTCTTGGCAGTTTAAGGTCACCGAGCGAGGAGAATCTGGGGCGCAGAATCCACCTGTGTAAGTGCTTTATTAATGCAACATGGATGTCAGGAGGAACGAGGAGCTGAAGGGTTGGTTTACCGCAATAGATTTCCCATGCATATATGTAAATATGTCCATAAATAATTGAGGCAGCACAAACTGAGATGACAAAAAGGTTTTAGCTTCACGGGTTGTGCGTATCTGCAGAGATGCTATGGGACAAAACACTGTCAAAAGTCATCTTCCTGCTCTCTGAGCTGCCAACAAGAGGCAAGCAGTGAGACAAAAAAAAGGCTGCTTGGGGGGAATTGAGGAAAAAAATAAAGAAAAGTGACAGAATGGAGGACAAAATATGTGATTTATTTTTTTTTCCCAGCAGAGCATCAGCCAGGTCGGGAATGGAAGCTAAAAATGTTGCAAGAGTTGATTGCAAGCTTCTACGATGTAAGCACAAACCGAAAGTCAACAATCATCAGATGAGATAAATGGCAAGGGCGCTTGGAGGGGCGAAAATTGGAGCATGAGACATTTAGAGCTGTGAATATACTGTGGTTTTGATTCAGAGTGCCAGAAACTCAGAGTCAATCTTCATCAGTGAGCCTATCTTCGTACGGAGCTCTTGCTGAAATGGGAGGGAGGAAAGGGAGGAGCAGAAGACCAGAGAGATCAAAGCCAGCTAAATGTGAGGCTCAAAACTGAACTACTACTGTAGTCTTACAGTAGAATTATGTATGCGTCGCTCTAACTGCACACAGACGTAATCAGCCCTCTCTTCTCTTTGATGGTATTAGGTTTGCCCCGGTACTAAACTGGTCTAAAGGGACGGTGGAGAGGAAGCATGCGTGGAAGGAGAGGGGAGTGATTTGAAGACTGAGGAGAGGAGTTAATTTATATTGTCAGAGAATTAGGTTTACTCTGTGGACAGCGAAGGGAGAACGAGTAAAACAAGAGCACAATGTAGCAAGAAGGGTTCAGGAGTTGAGAGAACATGACATGACTCTAAATAGGCAATCTGGCTTCATTGGTTCAGGGCAGAGCCGTTAGACCTCAAACACCATCTGATGACGGCTTCTTAAGTTAAACTTACGACAGCCTCTCTCGTCGCTCTTGTCGAAGCAGTTGGGAAATCCGTCACACTGCCAGCTGCCCGGGATGCACTTCCCATCTCCACACATGAAGTTTCCCGGAAGGTTGCACTCGGTGGTGAAGTTATTCCCAGGAAGCAGCTGGCTCTCTGATGGATCATGTAAAGAAAAAGAGGAATAAAGACCATTACGATCTTCTACGCCGTAAAGAAATGAGACAGTAATTCGGATGATAATCATCACAAGAGTCAAAATGCAACCCCGTTACTGAAGCTATTCTTTTACAGATAAAAACACATTAAAGGGAATTGAACCATTTAAAAAGCAACATCAATCTGAGAGCAAATAAAAGGAGGACAATCGCATAAATACTAACGCCGGGAAGGTCACTGGGTGTTAACCGGGTTTTGGGATCGGAGTGAGGCAGCAGCACAATGGGTGAGATACGCATACAAACACAAAGCAGCACTCATACACAAACAAAACCAATATTTTACACATTAAACACACACACACACCACATACACACACTTTCAACACAAAGAATGTACACTAAATGAATACAGTCGACTCAGTGCAGCTGTGGAATAATGGGCTGGAATGTGAAACATGGCCTTTTGGCGAAGGTTTGACACCATGCGGTAAGTGGTTTAGCTCGTAAACAAAGCTATGTGGTAGTAATGAGAAGTTCAAGCCAGACTGGAGAAAACATAAGCTGCAGTGTTGAAACAGGGTTCAGCTGGTAGGTCACTTTATTTGAACTGAAAGCAGGACGCAGAAGGTGCACCTGCTGCTGCAGAGAATTAGAACATTTTCCTGTTAAATGTGGCTAAGCTTACCTCGAGAGTAAAACGGTCGGGCTAGTTTACAGAAACCTGACGCTTTTAAGGTGGATGTGAAACTGGAACTAGGAACAAACATAAACCTTGCTTCAGATTATTTTGGAAATAGATAATTTTTTTCTTTCATAGCAATATTTCTGTAAAAAATCTCATACATCAATTTCACATATTCTAAGTTTAATGTCAACAGCATTAAGTGAGACAGACTAAGACAAAACGCCAAATAGTTCCCGAGCGCGGCTGTGACTGCAGCTCACCGCTCCCCCAGGGGATGGGTCAAATGTGGAGAACAAATTTCACACACACACCAGTGTGTGTGACGACTAGTGGGACTTTAATACAAACAAGACAAAGCAAGATGAACATAAAAAAATGAATCTACACAGAAAGTAAACTAGGCTGCACCGATCCGATCTTAATATCTGTATCGGTACAGATATAGAAGAAAATTCTAGATCGGATATCGGAGACTATGGGCCCGATCCATAAGAAGTGATCTATTCGGTATATTTCTATGTGCTGTGAGTGACGACGTCATGCGCTACAGGCCCACGCTGTGCAGAAGCTCACGTTGATTTCAAAACGGAGCGAGCAAAAGGAACGGCAATTTGGAACTCTTGGGCCCCTGTACAAAAGGATGATCCCAGTCTTTTTCATATAGTAACAAATAGTTCATTATGTAATACAGTTTACTACTGTTTTTCCATATCGGTATCGGATCGATATCGACCGATACTAAACTTCTGATATCGGTATCGAATGAGAAAAAAGTAGATCGGTGCATCCCTGAAGTAAACATCCCACTATACTTATGTATCTTAACAATGTGGTTTTGATCACAAGATCATGTTCTGTCAGTATATATGGAAAGATAAGCAAACTTTCATGAACTTTTAACCAGAGATTACATTAAAGCCACAATTAGTAAGTTCTAACCACATTTAGTAGAAGCAACCAGAGAAAATAATGTCTTCTTACATCATCATCCTTCCCTAATGTCTTGTTTCCACAGCAGGTACAGAAAACCGTCTATAGATCTTTTCTTACTTAAAGACAGCACATGCCCTCTGGTGCACTGATGCAAACCCCTGGTTAGTCTTGTGCAACACAGAAACAAGGTGGCAGACAAGGGAGAGAGCCTTCTGCATATATAATTATAAAAAAAATCATCTTAATCAATATTCCTGTCCTTGAAATGTGACAGTAATAAAATAACTTGTAATTAATGACTTAAGAAATAGAAAATGAAGAGTTGATTTAACACAGTTGCACTGCAGGAGCTTAACCTGTGTGGTGTGTTGTTGCGTCAGTCACAGAAGGGGTTGCAGACAATTTCACCTACAGCATCTACCTTGAGTTTACGAATAAAAATGTGTGTGCGTGTATGTGTAAATACATTTCTGCATTTTTTAAACACTTCATAAATTCAAATTATGAGACATTCATCAATCCTGGCATGTGAATTAATTAACGAATAAATAAATAAATAAATAAATAAATAAATAAATAAATAAATAAATAAATAAAAAGTACAGCTGTTGAAAGCAAAGTCTTGGAAGAAAGTAACATAGGAATGTAAACTATACATCAGAGATTTAGCTCAAACTAGAACATATACTTCATCCTCATCTCCTCCAACATCTTATAATGATGCAATTGCTTCAGGCTGGATGTGGGATAAGATTATTTCACTTTTTCTTTCCGGTTAACAGCAAATTCTCGTCAGAACCACACAATTCACTAAAGGAAGAAATTAAACGAAAATGTCTTTTCAGCATTTCAGAACAAGTAAATATAACTTCAGTGTTTTTTTTATTTACTTTTATAGCTGAAAGTTGATCTTATTTTTCATAATTACAAAGCAAAGAGGTGAAAGGTGCTCTGAAGAAAAAGATGCCCAAAACAGATTGCACAACAGACCAATGGTAAAATCCAGGGTTCATGAAGGAGAATTCACGATGCAATTTGACCTCGGGCATTAAAAATGGAATAGGAACCAGCTTTCATTGGCCAAATGTTGTGTAGGGATTATTACCAATCACATATTTTTCCATCACTTTGGAGTGTTGCAGCTAGAGCCTCCAGGCCATTGATTGCATGCTCTCTAATGTGGCATTAACACGCCTTTAAGAGTGCAATCTGTGTCCACGTTTTAGGCTTCGAAACTATCGAATCACACTCACAAGAGACTCAGAAGGACAGGGTGGAATCAAGTGTCTTTATTAGCCAAGCATACTTGCATATACAAGGAATCTGACTTAACCCTAACCCCATAAACGAGTATACATTCCGTGGTCAAGGAAGTATTATAAGCACAAATCTTTCAATCAAAACAATAAAAAAAGATAAAATTCCTTAAGCAATAATATTATATGCAAGTAATAGACTATATAAAAAATAAAAATATATTAAAATATAAAAAAATAGTGCAAAAACATGACAAGACACAACCAATGTCAAAACCTAAATGGTAGCGATTGTGGTCAGCTGGTGGTGGCCAACTTATCTGCAGTTTAAGAGAGTAATGGCAGTGGAAAAGAAGCTGTTCTTGTGTCTGCTAGGTTTTGTGCACAAGATCTGTAGCGCCTGCCCGAGGGGTGGAGGTTGAAGAAAGTGTATGCAGGGTGTGTGGGATCTTTGATGATGTTCCAGTTTCCTGGTCCTGCCACTGTACAAGTCCTGAATGGAGGGCAGATGGGCACCAATGATTATTTCAGCTGTCCTAATTGTGCACATTTTTTTTGTGTGTGTGGCTGACCCAAACCAGAAAGTGATGGAAGCAGAGGATATATTCAACTGTAGCAGTATAGAAGATGGTCAGCAGCTCTTGTGGTGGGCCATGGTTCCTTGGTTGCTGTAGAAAGCACATCCTCTGCTGAGCCTTTTGGAGGATGGAGTTGATTTTGTCTCCCATTTCAGATCCTGGGAAATGATGGTTCCCAAGATCTTGAACGAGTCCACCATTGACACTGGGCTGTTGGATATTGTGAGGAGAGGCAGCACCGTGGAGAGCTTTCTGAAATCCACAACCATCTCCACAGTCTTTAAGGTGTTTATTTCAAGATTGTGCTGACTGCACCAGAGCACCAGCCTCTCAATCTCCCGCTGATCACCATCACCAATGACAGCTGTGTCATTTGCAAATTTCAAGATTTTGACAGCTAGATCCTTGGGAATGCAGCCGTGCATTCATGTAGAGGGAGAAGAGCAGTGGGGAAAGGACGCACCCCTGTGGTGCACCATTGCTGACTGTTCAGAGTTGCTCATGTTTGTCAGGAAGCTGGAGATCCACTGACATGTAAAGGTTCTTAGTCATCTTGGGGATGGTAATCCAAATAAGTTAAAGAGATAAGAACTAGACTATACATTTTTATAATTTATTTCCCATCCAAGGAAATCCATTCACCTGAGAAAGCTCCTCTAATGTGAAGCAAAACATCTAAAAACATAAAGTCCAGTTTTGTTCTTTTGGACCTACAAGGACTAGTTGGTTTGAAATAAAGAGTGAATTCATAGCTATAAAAAAGGAGTTGGTTTATTTTTGTTATTTTAATCAAAGCATTTCATGTTTCCTTGAACTTCTGAAGTAAAACAGCATGAAAAACTGCTCACTGATTTTTAATGATTGCTTGTTTTCAAGGACATGCAGGTCAAAGCCAACAAGTTACAAAGAATTAAAAAACGTAATTTACAAACCTTTTCTCTTTTGTTTTTAGTTCCAAAACTGAAGACTCAACTCAACAAATGAATCACTGACACATTAGCTGTTGATTGAATGTTTTATTTTTTTTTTGCAGATCACTCGAGGTCTTTTTCTTGTTATTAAATCAAGAATCAATACAAAAATGGTACTTCAGAATGAGAATTGAAACACCTTTCAGACTCATCTTAATAAGTGCTAGAGCTGTTGTCTAAATTTATTTATGTATTGTTGCATCTATTTTTGGTATTTTTACATGAATCGCCCTTCATCTGCCATTCTATTTTCAGCGTCAGACAAAAGAGTGAACAAAAAGCAGTCATTCTGGAATTAAAGGTGCAGGACAATAATTCATTAACAATATATATCGATCGATAGATGTGTGGTGCAGTAGAAAAACAATTGATCAATAAAAACTTTTTTTTCCATTATAGCCTGTTGGGTAGATTCATTATTTACTCCCCAACCAATCAGAAACACAAGCCCAGGGACGTTCCGTCACCAAGCCCTCCCCTCTCAAACCTAAAAAGGGCAAAATGTGAGTTAAGCAAGATGTTGCAGCAAAGAGAGGTGGAGGAAATTGTCCTTTCATTTTTACAAGTCAGACAAAAAACAATGGCGGTTTGCAAAATTTGCAGAAAATCGATAAAAACCAAGTCTGGTAAAGCAACTAACGTGTTTTATCATAAAGCAATCACATAAAATGGCCAGGTCTGCACTTAAAATATATTTTCTACATTTTTAAATCGTTTTCAAGAATTATTGATATTGATCAGATTTTTTTTTATCGATGAGCTTTTATTCCTATATCGTCCAGCCCTACGTTAAAGCTAAGTTACACTTTATTAGGGTTCCAGAAAAAAAACATCAAAAATAATTTCCATGGTTTTTATTTGTTTTTTTGTTTGTTTGTTTGTTTGTTTTGTTTTTTACAAAATTGAGCAAGAAAAACCAATGAACATTTGCTAATCCTCTTGGTACAAATACCTGAATGTAATTAGTCACATTCTCTCAACGCAACGATGTCTATACTTTAGATCAATCAGCAGCTTTTATGAGCGTTTACAGGCCAACAAACTCACACAAAAAATACGAACAATTAGGGCCTCTCAGTGTTGACAGCGCCGCAGAGTGAAATATGCCAGAAATCCCCATTCAGAGCCATGCAGAACAAACGCAGGACAGAAGCATCTAAAACCACTTCAAAGAGCCGCCAGAGAGGGACAGCAGGGTTAATTGGAAAGTTGCTTTGAGGGCAATGAAGAATAGCAATGGGACTGGTGTAGGCCAAAAAGAAATGTAAAGAACCAAGAGACGGCTCATCTTTTCCAATGGCTTTGAGATTGCTACTATCAAACTACACACATCCTGTTCCAGTGCCCCAGTCGTTGTACGGATAAGCCTGAATTCTTACAGCGGTTTCCCACTGAGGTAAAAAAAAACATTCCACCTCATCACCACAGTTTGTGTATAAATCTCATTACAGATGGCTCTGCGGCAGAACCGCTGTTGTTTGTGGGCAGCTAGACGGTTATAATGATCATGACTCTGTGTCCATACATAGCACCTATGCTTTAAACTATTCTGCTGTTGGAGGCATCGTGCACAGCAGCACAACTGTGGTTGCACAGTATAAAGGAGAACAGAAGGAGATAAGGCAGGGAGGCTGTGTATCTCACACGAGGCAGTGTAGACCAATTACTCAGAGTAAATATTGACCATACTATCTACAAATATAGCCTGCTCTCCCTCCGTCCTTTCCAACCCTTCGCCACGGCTGTGTCCACCCAAGCTCCGTTTAGATTCTTAAATCACCGACGGTCGAGACACCGGCTGGATACTTTTTAATTAGCATTTACATTTCCAATTTGTGGCGCTCCTCCAACGTTTCAGCGGATCACTAAGGGTAAAGCCCATCCCTCTCCGGCTCAGCTGCTGCTGGTGATCTTGCATTTCTCTTACCTTAATTATGGTTAGAAATGAAAATGAACTCCCAGCATCAACTCAGGTCTGATTTCCCAACAGCGCAGCATAATGCTCACGCTAATACTCTAATTAAATCAGGACTATTTTTACAGAATTTCGTAAAGTCTCCGATTGTCTCGTTTTGAATAATAAATGACACGAGAAACACCAGGAGCACTGCTGTTTAAAGACTGAATTGCTTTGCACACAATTAAATACTCCGCGGCTCCTTCCGACATGACATCATCAAGATTAGCTAAAGCAAACTTCCTCATTCTGCTTTATTCTGAAAGGACTGAAGTGCCATAAAGCTGATTTGTTTGTCAAAGTGTCTCTCCCCCTTATACCTGCAGGTAAATAATTGCCTACTTTGAACATTTATTTTTTAAATTTTTCATTCATAATGACCCTCGATTTATCTGACAGCCCACTCAAAAAAATCTTGAAAGCTTGAAAGCTATTGGAGGGCCAACAGTAAATTTTGCAGCATTAATCAAAAGTGCAATAAATGAAAGTAGAGTAATGGATGCAGAATCAGATTCATCCACGATAGGAGATGTAGCATTTTAAAAAATGCCCCTCAATCAAATAAAAAGAGGGAAAAATGTACACAAGTTGCATAATAACTAAATTTGTTAATAAATGGTGTGTCGTAACCTAATTTTCTGTCCTTGGATTCCTTGCAACAGCAGCTCTAAGCAACGTCTATTCCCTGTGCTCTGCAGAAGAAAGGTCAGTGATATAAATCTAAATCTGAGACGACTGTTGGCTCGGCTGTTATGGCTTCAACCTCCGGTTCTTCTGCAGACGGAGATATCCGACCTGCATTGATTTGTCTCAGATAGAAGGTTGAGTCTCAAAGCACCTGGGAACGGATCGGCCTGTCTTTGTTTACTTTGCAAAGTGCAGTAAAGTAAAGTAAATATCAAGGAAAAGCCATGATAATAAAATGCTAATAATGGGGTTAAAGCTGTAATAGAAATTTGGAAAACAAGTTAGCTTAAAACATTTTTCATGTCTCTTAACAACCTTCAAACATATTACAGCTATAAATATACTACTACTACTACTACTACTACTACTGCTAATAATAACATTAATAATAATAGATTAGATTTATGTAGTGCTTTTCTAGGCACTCAAAGCGCTTTCCATTATTCACACAATCACACATTCACATACTGCCGGTGATGGTAGGCTACTACATAGCCACAGCCGCCCTGGGGCGATCTGACAGAAGCAAGGCTACCATTTTGCACCACTGGCCCCTCTGACCACCACTAACACAGGCAAGTCAGGTGAAATGTCCTGCCCAAGGTCAGAACAGCAGCATACCCTGGTGGGTGACTTCAAAGCTACTGATCATTTGCACGTGACGTCACAACGCTCATGGGACCTCCCATAAATGTGATGTGTTTATACTTATTGATCATCCTAATGGATGGATGGATATATCACCATGTAGGAAGTGTGGTACCGTCCTCTGTACGCTACTGGGTGTTTATATTGTGTATCTCTATTTCAGAGACTTTTTGCAATGGATAAATTTGTGCCTCATTCACCTCTTCGTGCCGTCACCATCTCTAAACCCACGTTTCCCGCATGTTCCTCCCATGAATAGAAAGTTTGATGCGTATCTTTGTATTCCTTCAGTCACAAATGTTCATATCGTC
>SSNS01000241.1:737618-765820 GCA_006937985.1 Aphyosemion australe | reverse complement strand
GTGAAATGCGAGATAATTATTTACAATAATATTGTTTCAATGTAGGACTACGTGTTAAAATTGCGGTATTTATTTAGTATGATGAGCATCACCGTTATGAGATATCTTGTGTGATCCCGTGGGTGAGTAGCATCTGAACTCGGTGACCCCGCCAGCGACAAAAACTGGTAGGGATCTGGACTGTTTTAGTTTTTTTCTTAATCATCTCCAGTGTAAAGTGAAACACTGTTTATCGGAGAAAGTTAGAAATCTAGCAGGGTGAATTCTGGCAAACTCGGCAACTTGTTTATATCGGTGAACAGCAACAAGGAGAACGTAAGCTAACATTCGTAAGCTAGCTAACACGTAACGTTTGTAAATACTGCTCTCTATGAGCCCCAACTAGGTGCGCTAAATCTTACCACAAGTGGACTGGGCTTGAACTAGTTGAAGCCAGACTAAACATCACAAAAAACAACAACAAGAAAAAACTATTTCAGGCGCTACTTTTCCCTTTGTTTAGTACTCGTGTTGCTGACTGTTTACATGCTTTTGCCAACCAAAGTGGCGGACCCACGTGATTAGGTGACGTAGGTGCAAATGGTCAATATCGTGAAGATAAAAAAAATGAAGGAAGTGGTTCTCTTGCATTTGTCTAAAAACCTCCGCCAATAACACGGCTCGGACCAAAAGCAACTATTGGACCATCCACTTCCACACTTCCCTGGGTCCTCCATTCATTACGCACTTACGTATTTAGCAACAGAACACCACTGGTGTGAGAGGTTCTCCGCTCAATAATATCAGAGAAGGAGAAACAGCCGGCTGCTACCACTTCAACTTTAGGACAAACTACCAGAGTCCCAAAAAGAAAAACACCATATGAAGTCATGGACAACAAAAGACATTTGGACGTAGACAACAGCGACGGGTGTTTAGCGCTCTCTCGTTTCCTCTGGCAATGCGGGTTTCCGATTTCAGCGGACACTTCCCAGTAAAGATACATGATGGAAGGGATGAGTGACTGTTCGGGCTCAAAAGCTAACTTGTTTGCAGATTCGCTCTAACAGCTATAAAGCAGCTCTGTCCTCGGAAGTGGTCTAACTAGCCATCCTTGAATGCAAGTGCCATTTTTTTCTGTTTTGCTCAGTGATATATCATTCTGTGAAAAATCTCTCAACAGAATCATGCGAAATTCTGTTTGCACCTGAACGAGAGTGTGGCAAATTACATTCTGGCCTGATAATATCAATTCAAACACAGACAGCAAGGTCTGCTACCGTGGAGGATAAGGGAGGAGTGAATCAATATAGCCTAGCCCTGAATAAAAAACAGCATTTTTGAGTTCAAGGATAAAAAACTTACTTTTCAATTATGACTTGAAATGGGCTAGCTTACAAACTGAAGGCACTGAGGTGCAGCAGATGTGGGGGTAGGGGTGGTGTTGGCTGTCCCTTTCAAATTACACACAGACCCAGATTTTATATACAAGTCTGAAAGAAGCAGAGAATGAAAGCACTTCATGGAAAAAGGGAACGGCTCTCCATCCTGTCTGTTTGGCTCACTGAAGCGTCCAGTGTAAGTAAGCACAAGTATTAGGAACCTGGTCTGCATCAATTAGACCCATCCTAAAAAGAACAGACATTCAGGAAGTGTAATGTAAGCACTGAGCATCGGTGCACGCAAGGCCTTAACGGGAAGAGATAGAGAGAGAGCAGTCAAGCGTGGAAATAAACAGCAAGTCGGAAAAATATGAAAGCAGACGCTGTGTCTGCGAGCTGCTGTTGAGCATTTTCTCACCGTCAAAGGGCGAGCCTCTTCAGCGAATCCATTTGTTTAGGGGGCGGTGTCGCCAGCTCTGTGACCTGTAATGTGTTGGTCTCACTCTGCAGTAAAAGCTAAACGAGCAATTGACGTTAAAGCTAAATTGACCAAGACGCACAGTTAATTTTAAGCTAATTTAATTTTACTGAAAGGAGAACAAAGACCAAGTTGGGAAATAATCGCCAGGCTGACCCACATAAGTCATTAACTCGTTTATATGATCAAATCGCACGAAAGAAAAGGAGAAACAGGCTTAAAAATCAACCAATCAAAAAAGATTTTAGATAAACAGGTCAAACGCACACGAAGAGCACACAAATATTGCATGTCTCATTAACAATTATTTGTCTTAGACATAAAGATAATTTGGTTTATGGTGTTTACACATTCAGCAGTATCCTTATATGACCCAACAGTGGGAGAAACTGTATTATATAGAGAAAATAAACACACAGTGGGCTGTATGTTGAATCCTAATCTCCTCTGAAGACTCAGTAAATTTAGATTGTGTTTTGTTTGAGAAAACAAGAGAATGAGAAACAAACCAGAGTAAATGAAATACGAATCTACCAGCAAGACCTCTATAATTTCAGACAAATGCCTCATTAGTGCACCAAAGTCTGCGTCCGTGTGTTCCTGCTTGTTAAAATGCCTTTTTGTATATGTTGTCTTTGTTGTGAAAGTGTCAAACTCTACATGTAGGTCATCTCTTGTATTTTAGCCTTTTATTTGTTCCATTGTTCTAAAAATAAGACTTCTGGATGAGAGACAAAAAGTCACAGTGATGTGAGTCAGTCTTCCTGCAGACGGCTTTGTTCCAAGAGTAAAGAAACATCTGAGAGGTCAGGACAGCAATGTTTTTTTAGCCTCCTATCTTCTGGAACACGCTTTTTTTTCTGTCAGAGAATTTGAAACTAAACATGACTTTACAATCTGGCGAGCGTTTCTGAATTTTTATTTTTTTTGCAGATATATTTTAATGTTCACAAGTGCTCACATTCTATTATATTTCATTGATCCGTTTGTACTGAAACGACTGTGAGTAGAAAACATTGCAGTTTATTAGGCCCAAAGGCTGAGCCACATGAGTAATCCTGCAACAGCTTTATTCAAATTCCAGATTCACAGGAAAAATGAACAAAATAGATTTGAAACAGTAAATAAAGTAACACAGATATTGTGGGAAAAAAATGCAACAGTTAAAGTTACAATGTGTAGTTTTTACTATTAATCTCAGGAAACATCCATCAAAATGTTGTTGAAAATAAATAAAATGATGTCCAGTCGTTGAAATATATTGGCAGCTTTGTAACATATAACCATACAAATCAGATCTAAAATACATAGGGCCCGGGTTTAAGTCTCTGAGGGACGCCATATTAGACGCCATGTTTCCTTCTACGTGAGCCGGCTCGGGGTCCTGCAACTGCCAATAACCTCACATTAGATGATTGGCCATATGTACAACTTAGAGAAGTTATGTTATCACGTTCAAAAACATTTAGGCAGTAAGAAACGTGAATTTAATAACAAAACTCATCTTCGGTACGTTCATTCTGTGTATGTACTTTAATCTTTTAACTTTGGTTCTTTTTAAAACACAGGTAGGAGATCTTATTACCTTTTTATGCTGACGTTTCGGCCATTGCTGTGGCCTTCTTCTGAGCTAAGCTGCTGAAAAAATAATAATAATAATAATAATAATAATAATAATAAACTTTTTAAAGTAGATGAGCATTGTTTCTATTATTATATTTGTCATCATTATCAATATTTATTTGTTTTTGCAGTGGTAGAAGTAATCTCATGTAACTATCCTAAAATATCCTAAATATACCTAAAAAGTAGAAAGTTAGAAATATCAAAATGGGAAAAATGCTTCACAGAAAAGGCCAAATTATTGGCCAAATATTAAAATAAAAAATGCATAAAAACAACAATTGCATTCATACTGCAGACACATCTATTATTACAGCTAGGGCTGGGCGATATGGCCTCAGATCAATATGATATATTGAGCAGCTTGATTGTGATAAATGGACGATAACCATCTATACAGCAGCAGTTTAGAGGGAGCGAGGAGAACCAACCAAGCAACAGCAAATAAAACAAACGGATCAAACAAACACCACGTCTCAAAGTTGGCTTTAACAAGAGGTTTATTGAGTTTATTGAGTCTGAATGCAACAAACCACTGGGTGGTTGTTGCTGAAGAAACCAGGGTGGTTCACTAATATTGTTTTGTTTCAAAGCACCAACCGAGGCTCAATTTCTGACAAGTTAAGGCATCCTCTGAGTCAGAACCTGTTGGAGACCATTTATGTTGTATCACCGTGGACTTTGAGTGCATGGTTCATTTTAACATCACGTGTTTTTCACAAGCAGCTATAATGCTAGGAAGGAATTTCTGATCTACATAATCATCTTGATACACGATGAGAAGAAATTAGAGGAGCGAGACGCCGCACATGGTGATGCAATGAGAGTGTAACAACACAGATTAAAATATGTATATCTGTAAAATGAAATATGTCTTACTCATTATATTGTCATTCAGATTGCAATTTACTTTCATTACCATCAGTGCCATTGATATTCATACTTTTTGGGAGGAGATGAGCTACTACAATCAAATGAGAACCTTCACAATAGCAATGATACTTTCTGTGAATTTTGAGTTTAGAGACTGTTGGTCAAAATTAAAACTCTAAGCACTTTTACCTTTAACAATGATGCTGCAAACTTTCAGGCTGAACCATTACCCTTTTAAGCAGGGGAAAAAATCTTTAGGTAGGTCTACATCATCATTTATACATCTGAGAAAGCTTACATTTTTGGGGACATAATAAACTTTTCTTTCTTGCTTTGAACCTAACAACAAAAGCTAAATGCTCATGCTTTAACAATTAAATTAGACAGCTTAAAGAGGTCCTTCACTCATATTTTAATACATTTGCAGTGGTCTCTAGTAGCAATGAAAGCCTTGTAAGTCGTACTCTGGGGAAAAAAAGCACCAGTGCTAATCTAACGGACCATCAGTGCCCTAGATGCCCACACCATTTAGTTAATAATGGTAGAGATGCCGTTGTGTCTTGATACAAAATCGGCCCTTTCAGGACTTTGCTAGTAAGACATCAGCATATCACGACTGTGAGTGATGTCACTGATCAGCAGTACAAAAATACACAATGATTTAATTCATTCAGGAGACGGGGAGAATGGCAGTGTGAAGTAAAAAGCAGCATTCAATGATCAGAAGAAATGCCATTTTCACAGCCCTATAGGAGACCACAAAGCACTGTGAATTATGGCGTGGAGGGATTTCCAGCTCATTTGTTGGCTTTAGGAGTTCAGAAACAGTAATTATTAAGTAGCATCAAGGCTACTTTATTTCCTTCCATTCTGCTTCACCAGCAACTCTTCCAATTTTACAAATGCTGGTTGTTTGGCTAAGTCTGCAGATGTCAACATCCACTGCGTCCAACCAATCAGTTAGCCTAGAAATCTAGATCAATGTTTGCAAAAGCAAAAGATTTTCCTCTGCAGGTCGGTCCAACTACGCTCAGTTGTGGCCTCAGCAGGTCTACCATTGGCCCGAACAGTTTTGTGTCTTGTCAATCACAGCGATCTACGTTTGTTGGGCAGGCTCTGCACCAGAGCTGTGATGGAGAAAAGCAACAAAGATCATCACCTCCAGCGTGTGATTGTGTGCGTGCGTGGGTGAATGACTGTTGTTTTGTAAAGTGCCTTGGGGGGTTGTAGAACCCTAGAAGGCGCTATATCAAATACAGGCCATTTACCATTTATCACCAGTTTATGGGTCGTTTCAATGGCTCGTGGCCAAACTATACATTTACATATATAGAACAGCTTGTCGGGCTACCAATCAGTATAATCTGACCACAAATCCCACCTAGCGACTCTACCGGGCTTTTTCCAAGTACATACCCCAATACAGGTATTTGGCTGGTCCCTGAAATGGCCTGAAAAGTAGTCTTTTCGGGCCGGCCCAGTGAAAGAGAGACACATGCATGCCGTGAAGGTCCAGTAAAATTACCCGGAAGTTCCGATACTGGAATCTGGCCTATTGTTAGCTAAATTTTAATTTTCCCAATTGAAATTTGAGCCAAGTCTTTTAAAGTGAACACTGCTTTCCTTGCTTGCTTTCAAATTCAATTCACATTAGTGTTGGATGATCCATCTCTGGGGATTTCGCCACATATGTCATTTATGACATTAAATAGAACTACAGTATCATTTTGCCTCTGGGTGACTAACTTAAAACCCACCATGCTATCCATTTATTTAATGTCTAACACAGTGCATGCATTCACTCACAGCCAAGAGAGATCTACGCAGAGAGAACGAGGCAAACGGAGTTGGAAAGTTAAACAAAAGCAGTGTGATTTCTGCTGAGGAGTGGAGTTAAGAGTCCTCCTCTATCAGCCGTCAGTGGCGTAGCAATACAGCACCATCCACTTTTAACAAGATATTCAAAATATTCATAACAGAGAAGCAGTGCTTTTTAAAGTGCCAAAAAACTAATGATATGAAAATGTCAGTCCACATCTACCAACATCCCGAGGAAACAGGATTTAGCGAAAACAACTTTCTCAACCCACTCACTCTGCTGCAGCTAAAAATCATAAAAACCAAAAGCACATAAGAAAAGCAGTGAATCTTTTAAATGAAATGTGTAATTTGAGCAGCTTTGCTCAGGCTGAGGTGTAATCAGACCACCAACACTGCAGCTGTGGGTGTGATGTAGTGTGCCACAGAGCCTAGAGGCTTCGCCGTATTAGCATATTCATAAGATTTGGAATTTCTGATGAGAAACATGGTGTTGATGTTCTTTTAATCCTTTCCGTTTGTTTATCAAACATGTGTTTGAGGAGAAAAACATATTAGACAAAATATTATTCACCACAGACTATTTTGCGTCCATCTCTCTAGAGGGGGTCTTAGCCATGTAAATAGTTTTCTTTCTACATATTTAATCCAAGTTGGATACCGTGAAGTGAAGACGTTCTCATTAGTAAAATCATTTTAAAAAAAATAGGTAAAAAATTCTTCCAGGACGAAAACGGCCAGAACAATTAAACTTTAACTGCGTGGGTGACGTATTCAAACCTTAAATAAAAGACCTTCCAGAAATGTAGCGAACCTGTTTCTTGTTTTAGTGCAAAATTACAGATTTTTCCATTAGGACGAGGCCACACAGAAACCAGCAGGCACCAAGATGGGAGAGACTTTGATTTTTAAAAGCCTAAGCCTCGTTAAAGAGACTGCATTATTTATAGTGCATCTGTGGGCTGAAATACCAGACTGATTGGAGCGGGGTGGAAGGACAATCCGACACGAGAGAGAAAGGGTGATTTTATGAGGAGAAAAATAGCTGTTAAAGGTGTGCAGAGCTCACAACAGACAATAAAATGAAATATATTTGTGTAATTTGTAGTTTGTAAAATTGATAATCCAGCTGAATTTTCAGAAAATGCTGATTTATAATAAAATTCTAATCCTGCACAATAGGCGTGTTTCCATTGTTGGAACGTCAGGGTAAATTCTGGGAGGGGGAAATTGAGCGGGAGATATGATGTCCCGGTCCTCTCTGCTGCTGCGTTTCCATTCAAATTCAGGACTTTGCAAAGACGTCAGCATATCACGACTACTTCAACAGTGAGTGATGTCACAGATCTGCGCCAAAAATCATCCACAGTAACATTAATAACATCTAAAGTCTTATACCTTTATCATAATTTATTCCATTTGGTGCACGAGAGCAGCTACGTGATGTAAAATGTGGCATTCAATGACCAAAAGAAGCTTTGTTTTTTACGGCGCCCTGTGAGACAACAAAGACCCATGAATTAAGTCGTTGTGGGGAAATTCTGCCGTGTTTTCTGGTGTCGGGAGTTTAGTAACAATAGTAGCAATTTTATGTGAGATCGGCGCTCGGTGCATCACAAGCAATAGGTGCGTTTCCTTTATCGGAATTTCAGGGTAAATTTACAGGAATTTCCCGATGTACGCTTGTCTCCACTTGACTGGGCCGGCCAAATGGCCGTTTTCCGGGCTGTTTTCCGAAATCTTCTGAGTACCTGATCAGGGGTAGGTACTCGGAATGGCCCGATAAAAGGCCCGGTGAAGAAGCTTGGCGGGAACGCTGCAGATTGGTTGTAACTCAGTCGGAAATGATGTCAACTCAGGAGGAAATAGAAAATGCATATATGTGGCGGGAACCGTTATTTAGGAAAACACGAGTTGTTAGAGAGACGAGTGATGGAAGCCATCGCTGCATGAAAGGCCGACTATTGCTGCTTCCTCCATTGTGTCGATCTTTGTTTACTGCTTTTTGTGCGTTTTGCGCTGATCGATGACATAACTCACTGCGCAGCGGTCGCAATGTGCTGACGTTTCATCAAATTCCTTACAGGGCCAAATATATATGGAGATAGGACAGCTTAAGAGGACCGGGGCTTCGAATCTCCCGGTCAATTTCACGCTCATAGATTTAGCCTGAAATTCCGATAAAAGAAACACACCTAATTCTTCTAATTTTACTACTGTTAGTTGTTTTGGATGACGTCTGCTGATGTCATTTCCTACTGAGTTACAACCAATCAGCGTAAGTTAACAAAAGGTTATGCTCACCTACTCCACCGGGTCCTTCCGAGTACCTACCCCTGATCAGGTACTCAGGAAGTTCCTGAAAATGGCCCAGAAAATGGCCGTTCGACCGGCCTGGTCAAGTGGAGACACGGATGCCGGGAAGGTCCTGTAAATTTACCCTGAAGTTCCGACAGTGGAAACGCGCCTCATGTGAACACTCGGAACAAAGAAAACCTTTTAGAATGTACACATTATGTGTTATTTACTAGCCTATGTAAAGACTCGCCTTACATTGTTTGAAACATTGGAGCAATTACTGGCCAAATTAGTCTGCCTTGACTAAATAAGCTCTATTAATCACACACTGTCTTCCCATTAGTGTGGTGTCTCAGATCCCACCAGGCTTTAAAATATGTAGCAACAGTTTACTCCTGTTGTCTATGAGTTTATCTGTGGTTTAAAAAAAATGGGATTAGACCGTAAATGCATCATCTTCATTCGGAAGACTTAAAATCCAATTAAGCAAGTTGCTGGTTCATCTAACGCTGGCAGTGCAGAGAACTTTTAGAAAGTTATTATGTTATTTTCTTAAACCACTTTGGATTATCAGACAGGCAAGTGTTGATCTAATTTTATGAGAGATTAGAGTGGCAATATGAACACAATCCCAGTCTATCAACATCAATTTAGGATTAACTTGACCAGGGATGGATGGGAAGAAAATCTGGNTTTGTTTACTGCTTTTTGTGCGCTTTGCGCTGATCGATGACATAACTCACTGCGCAGCGGTCGCAATGTGCTGACGTTTCATCAAATTCCTTACAGGGCCAAATATTTATGGAGATAGGACAGCTTAAGAGGACTGGGGTTTCGAATCTCCCGGTCAATTTCACGCTCATAGATTTAGCCTGAAATTCCGATAAAAGAAACACACCTAATTCTTCTAATTTTACTACTGTTAGTTGTTTTGGATGACGTCTGCTGATGTCATTTCCTACTGAGTTACAACCAATCAGCGTAAGTTAACAAAAAGTTCTGCTCACCCACTCCACCGGGTCCTTCCGAGTACCTACCCCTGATCAGGTACTCAGGAAGTTCCTGAAAATGGCCCAGAAAATGGCCGTTCGGCCGGCCCGGTCAAGTGGAGACACGCATGCCGGGAAGTTCCTGTAAATTTACCCTGAAGTTCCGACAGTGGAAACGCGCCTCATGTGAACACTCTGAACAAAGAAAACCTTTTAGAATGTAAAATGGTAAATGGTAAATGGCCTGTATTTGTATAGCGCCTTCTTAGGGTTCTACAACCCCCCAAGGCGCTTCACAACACAATCAACTCAATTCACCCATTCACACGCTGGTGGGGATGAGCTACGATGTAGCCACAGCTGCCCTGGGGCGCACTGACAGAGGCGAGGCTGCCGAGCACTGGCGCCACCAGTCCCTCCGACCACCACCAGCAGGCAAGGCGGGTTAAGTGTCTTGCCCAAGGACACACAGCAGCATTCTCTGGCCGGAGCCGGGATCGAACCTGCAACCTTCCGATTACTGGACAACCCGCTCTACCTCCTGAGCTACTGCTGCCCGTGTATGTGTAATGTACACATTATGTGTTATTTACCAAGCCTATGTAAAGACTCGCCTTACATTGTTTGAAACATTGGAGCAATTACTGGCCAAATTAGTCTGCCTTGACTAAATAAGCTCTATTAATCACACACTGTCTTCCCATTAGTGTGGTGTCTCAGATCACACCAGGCTTTAAAATATGTAGCAACAGTTTACTCCTGTTGTCTATGAGTTTATCTGTGGTTTAAAAAAAATGGGATTAGACCGTAAATGCATCATCTTCATTCGGAAGACTTAAAATCCAATTAAGCAAGTTGCTGGTTCATCTAACGCTGGCAGTGCAGAGAACTTTTAGAAAGTTATTATGTTATTTTCTTAAACCACTTTGGATTATCAGACAGGCAAGTGTTGATCTAATTTTATGAGAGATTAGAGTGGCAATATGAACACAATCCCAGTCTATCAACATCAATTTAGGATTAACTTGACCAGGGATGGATGGGAAGAAAATCTGGCTAAAAGAAAACACTGCTCGACATGCAAACAAAAAGAGGAAGATGCATGAATTGAACGATTATGCAAAAGTGCATGCAATAGTACCAGCACAAACACATTAATGGGCTAATTCTTTCATCTGTTCTGGGGGTAGACTTTTTCCCCCTGACAAACAAACATCTACTCTGGCCACAAAACTAAATGTCAACACTTCCCTGCATCTCTTTCATCATGCAGTCAACTGTGGCAGAACACACTGGTAAACAGGACATAACCTTCATCCATCACTATGCTGCGAGACCCCTTACTGACTAAATTGGCATTTCAGCAGAGCCAGCCAGATAGTGAGAAATGATGCAGACGGCACCACAGAGGGAATCTGCAGGAGCTGACCTTATGCTATATCTGCTGCGATCTCTCATAAAGTATCATCTGTTTCTGTATCATCACAGATTATTCACAATTAGGAAAATAGAAAATCAATAAATATTCAAACATTCTGTGTCAAAATCACATGTAAGGACTGCATATGAGCTAAAAGAACATTAATAATACAAATAAGAAAACAATGCTTTGGGAGGTGGAAATTGGGCTATTAATTCTTCTTAGCACACACAGGCTCATTATGCACCATGGAGACGAGATATTCAGCTCAATGAGAGCGAGAATAGGAAAGAGGAGGAGGAGCAGAAATTGCAACCTTTTTTTTTTTAAAGTGCCCTGGGAGGGAGTGAGATAAAATGATGGAAGCAAGCTGCACAAAACAAAAAAAGGCACAGGCTGTCTTTGTCTGTCTTTTGCTCTGTGTATTAGCAAGTAATGAGCTCCTAATTGTGTAGCCAGGCCATGGAGTCACTGCAGGGGTTGAAAAGCAGTGGGAATTAACCGTATCTGCCAAACGCACGAGGGCAACGAGATTGATAGAGAAGAAGAAAGAGAGAGCATAAGGTGAGAAAAGAAAGAAATAAAAGAACGTGAGATAGAGATGCTACGTTCAGGAGAAGGGAGTAAAGGCAAAATGATGAGGGCATTACAATGAAAATGAGGATTTCAACAGAATGCAGATGAGAGGAAACAAGTGCCAGTGGCCGTTCGGTGTACTCTCCATCTTTAGGGCTGTAACTGTCTTCTCTCACGACGTCTCTCTATTATCAATTCAGTGGTGATGAGTCAAAAATGCTAATATGTCAGAGAAAGTGTTGGGGTTTAAAAGGTGTATGAGTAACTGAGGCAACTGAAGCTGTAACTAAAGGTCATTCCAATAAAATTTTGGTCAATGTTCTATCTGTGAAAGGTCAACTTAGACAAAGCAGAAACGTGACGGGAAAAGACATGAACGATGAGGAAAAAAGGTC
Source organism: Aphyosemion australe (assembly GCA_006937985.1). NCBI lineage: Eukaryota > Metazoa > Chordata > Actinopteri > Cyprinodontiformes > Nothobranchiidae > Aphyosemion > Aphyosemion australe. Next base: position 753,989 of record SSNS01000241.1, on the reverse strand, counting down.
ACAATACCTTGGACACCAACTTGTCCCCACTTTCAAATGGATTGACTGAGAGGTTTAGTTTTGTGTTTTTCTGCGCCTTTATCCATCTGGCTGTGTGCACTTAAGCAAATGTGGACACGCCATTTTTATGCATCCCATCAGAAATGTCATATAGAAATTTCCTATTGTGGTCCCTCATGTGCTAGCCTAGAAATATAGATGGACAGTAGCAGAAGCAAAATGATTTTTCTCTGCATGTCGGTCTAGCCACGCTCCAATGGAACCTCAGCAGCCCAGACCAGTACTGTGGCTGGCCAATCACAGCACTCTATCTGTTTGATGGGTGGGATGTTACTGCAACTGAGCGAAACTAAGATGGCGACGGCTCGTTTGAAACAGCTTTGGCATCAACGTTAGACAATTTTGACTTGGGCTTTTCTTTGAGTCAAGATCAGATAGAGATACTTAAAGCGGCTATCCGGAGCATTTATTTTATCCGATGGCACCATCTAGTGGCTAACAAGCTATCACACCAAGAGTCGGTCGATCCGGGTTTTTAAGATGGCGACTGCACGTTTCTTGTTTATGAACGTGCTTCTGTAGCCGACAGAGCTAAAACACGTTGTTTTTCAAGTATTATTCTCATGTCATGTTGAGTTTTCATATATTAATATTTTAAAGACTTACTTGTTCGTGAAAAGTTCATCAACGCTGCATCAGCCCAGGTACTTCCTTAAATTTGAAGCGCGTAAGCGGTAGTCTAACGCTATTGGTTAGTTCTGGTCGGCACTCAGTTTCCTATTGCACAGAGTTTTACGAGGCAGGGGGCGGGCTTAGCAAAAAAAACGTATTGCTTACATTATATCACAGTACATGATAAGACAATCACTTTTACGGATTTCTGAAAAATCAAACATAATTCCTGAAAGGGGAAAACTCTGGATTACTGCTTTAAGTCCTTTATTTAAAAAAAGGATGTATTTTTGTCTTCTTCTACAGTGTATGGCAGACTGCCCTGTTGACTGACATCCGTAGTGGTGAGTACATCATGTTGTTTGTTATCCAATAGCATGCAGAAACAGTTTGAAAGACAGCCATAGATCCCGCCCCACGACTGAGAATCATCTATGGGTTGTGACCAGACTATATATTCACAGATATAGGATGGCTCAGGCTACTCACGTGCCACTTAATTCTCCCTTTCCTGTGAGCCACTTCCAGTAGCTTCAAAGCCCTCATACCGCTCAGACCTATAATTCTGTTACAGAGAGCCACAGACCTCTGTCTTGCCATGGTAATGGCTGAAAAACTCTCTCACTGCAGTGAGAAAAAGCTTCGTATGTCTCGTGTTATGAAAGGCAACCATTTACTTCTCACCATGTACCAGGTCACAGCTCCTGCTCCTCAGCATTACAAGCAGACTCACATCCAGAGCTGCGGTGCCTTGAAATCTAAGTCTCACCAACTAATCTAACATTCTTCTACTCTAGCCATTGTTTCTCATGGCCTTTGCTCTACATCCATTTGCTTCAGCACCTTACTGACCAGGTGACTGAGCAACGGGTCAGGCCTGCAACAGTAATGAGCGCCTGTCGCCTCATTTCTCCTGACTGCTGCCACCATGGCAGCATCTGTAATAATAGAATGAAAGGGTGGTGGCTCTGGATGGAGGTGTGTGTCAGAGACAGATTGTCTAAAGTGCTAAGCACAGCAGCGGTAAAGACACCCAACTAAATCAATACAAATGACCTGCTGTGAAAGCAACTTCCCCTTCTTGGACCAGGTTTTAAACGTTCTTTTTTCTTCCTGTTCTGGGGTTTTATGTGCTTCCCTGACAGTTATGAGTTATGATGTTTCTAGATTTCCCCTTTACTGATTTATTATATTATTTGAGCAAATTTGTTTTTGTTACGACCCTCAACTCTGACCTATGAATCAGACCCCTGAACACAAGGGATGCGCCACTGGTGTGGTGACACATAGCAGATCGACCCTCCCATATTCCAGTCAGAATTGACAAAGCTCCTCGGATGAGAAGCGAAACGTCTTCAAGAAACCAAAGAAGTCCAGTTGCCTTCATTTTAACCCCTTGGATTACCATGACCTGGATGACCGAGAACTTTCACCAGCACATAGCAGATAAATTAGTAATAAAAAAATTAGAGAATCCAGCTGTCTCACATACAAACAAGAGTTGCTTAAAAACACCATAATTAGAGTTAAACCTTAAAAAAAGGTTTACTTGAACATAGAGCTATGAAAGTTAAATAGACAGCACAGGTATAGAACTATTATAGTCGTTTAGACCTACAAAAGCACTTTCACATAACGCACCCACACACACACGCACGTACGCATGCATGCACACACACACACACACACACATACACACACATCCACCACAAATGGCATTTAGTTCAAGGGCACTTTGAACATTTGATGGGGAATAACTGAACCGCCAACTTTTGATCAGATGACAGTTCGGCCTTGTGAGCCACAGCCACCCCTGGGAAAAATTATGACAATAAAACCAGATCAACACCAGAAGAAAAACATTTTTTAACATTTTTTATTCAAGCGGCTTTTCATATTGTTTACAGAGAGCGTGTTGGACAAATTTGTACTTAAAGCTGCAATGGCAAATTTGGAAAACAAATTAGCTTAAAACATTTTTTCATGTTTCTTAACAACGTTCTAACATCATGTATATATTGTGGAGATAAAATACACAAACTGGTTTTCTCGCATTTGTCTAAAAACTCTGCCAATAACACGTTTCGGACCGAAAGCAACTATTGGACCATCCGGTTGTCGGTCTCGCCGAACCGCCGCATTTTCGCACTTCTCTGTGTCCTCCACTCATTACGCACTTGCATATTTAGCAACAGAACACCATTGGTGTGAGAGGTCCGCAGTTCAATAGTATCAGAAGAGGAGAAACAGCCGGCTGCTACCACTTCAACTTTAGGACAAACTAACAGAGTCCCAAAAAGAAAAACACCATTTGAAGTCACGGACAACAAAAGACGTTTGGACCTAGAAAACGGTGACTGGTGTTCAGCACTATCTAATTTCCCTTTGGCATCGCGGGTTTCCGATTCCGGCAAAAGCATCTCAGGGAAGATACCTGAGGGGAGCGGTTCACGTTCAAAGCCTAGCTTGTTTGCACATTCGCCATAACAGCTTTAACCCCTTGATCACTGTATTAGCAAATTTGCACCAAACCCCTTCTGGACATAAGGCCTTAAAGCAGCCAGATGAAGTATTGGGATTGGTATGTTCATCAACGTCCTGCAATATCCAGTCCTATTTATGTTTTGTGCCTGTAGTGGACAATCTACAACAAGGTTGGGTGATATATAAAAAATTTCCAAGAGATGTTCGTCAGTCCAAAAAATGACGATGGCCGGTATATTCGCAGAGGAAACGTTTAGACATTCTATGCGCCTGTCACACTGCACGGAGCACTCCAGCAATCACAATCATTCTTACTCAGTTTGCAGAAGTGAACCACGAGGGTTCCAAGTGAGACTTTATTTTCCCAATTTTATTGGCTATTTGATGTGTCAATCAACTATAAATTGTGCTACAGTTGGTTTGTGCTACACATGGTAATAGAGGGTGGTACTTCTGACCTGTCATCAAATAGCTGATCATTTTGCCCCAGCAGAGGATGGGTAACCATTCACCTATTGGTTCAAGAAGATGTCAGCCCAATTTTGAAGCTAACATTTGGATGCTAACGGAGATTATCAGAGATGCATCTGAGGGAAATTTTGCATGTTTTCTATGTGGACCAAGTAATAATTTGCAGGAAATGTTTTTTTGGACGTCTGGATGTAAAAAGACCATTCTTATTGGAGATGGCTCTATTCTGATAAAATGACAGCGTCTCAATAGTCTTGTCATGAAAAATCTCATGCATGCTGCCCAGCCTAGGAATATCCACATACACTACCAACCTTTACAACAATGGACGTCAGCAGCAATTTTGTCTATGTTTTCCATTTTCATTCTAACCAGGCTTCTTTTAAATGTGCTTGTCTAAGTTCAACTATGAGTGATAATCACAGGGTAAAAATCAAGAAATAAAACACTCCACAGCTTTATAAGTTCTTGTGCAGACTGTACACCTTGTGTGTGCAGTCAGAGAGGAGTTTGTGACTGTCTGCAGAGGTCAGTCAAGGAAAACTTTATTCTAATCCATCATAATCAGCTGCTGTGTGGTTGCTTCGGGACAGATGAGCTCCTAACCCTGGGCGGCCACAGAGGAGATGAGAATCACATGACACTGAAATGTGATGTTTACCAGCTTCACTGATGTCTGGGAGAATATTTTCTACTCTATTTGAGGCTGTGCAGACATCCCAGACAGATCAAAGTGTTTCTGAAGGTTTGCGGGAGCTTGGGACAACTTTTTTAACCTAATTTCAAGTGAAGGCAGACTTGCGTATTTGAAAATATGTGTTAACTTTACCAGAGAGCTGTCCAGCTGTGTCTGTATAACCTTGGGTCTCTTCAGTCAAAAATCATCCGACCTCCCAGCTTCATTATCGCCCACACTGACATCGCACTAGGGTTGGAAGATGAAATCTGCTTTTGAAATGCAAACATAAATTCTGACCCAATTTAAAAATGTTCAAACCCAGTTGTAATGCTAATTAAGAACACAATGTTGAAGATACTGTTTTTTTCTAGTCTAGTCCCGCCTATTCCATTTGCTGCTTGGTTCTTTTGTCCGTTCTTCTCATCTTTCCTGTTTTCTGATTGGATTTTTGTTCCCGTCAATTTTCGTCTTTTATGCGTCTACAAAAATGTCGAATAAAATTTGTGGATCTTGTTTTGTCATAGTTTCTTTTTTTAGATTTAGTTTTGTTTTCTTCCGCAAAAATCCATTTGTCACGGAAAAACAAAAATATTTCGTCAACAATGCTAACACTGATATCCTGCCACCATTGCAGTTATCTCTCTGGCCCATGATAGTGTATTTACTACTGGGTGTTTATATTGTGTATCTCTATTTCAGAGACTTTTTGCAATGGATAAATTTGTGCCTCATTCACCTCTTCGTGCCGTCACCATCTCTAAACCCACGTTTCCCGCATGTTCCTCCCATGAATAGAAAGTTTGATGCGTATCTTTGTATTCCTTCAGTCACAAATGTTCATATCGTCATTCTCCGATCTGCTCCGCGTCTGCCACTAAATATCTTAAGGACTCTTTTTTTTTTTGAGGGGGGAATGGTGATGTTGACAAATTTAAAGTAAATGGCATTCTGACCAATCACAAGCTTACAGTCTCCATTGCTTTTGACATACAGTTAAAAAATTTGGCATCTCTCCGTCACCCTTTGCAGGCCTGCCGCCGAGCCCTTGCGTCAACGCATCATGGCGTCTCCGTACCCACGCATACGGAGAAGTATAAATCAGGCTTAAGCATTTCTGACCATGACCGAATAACTATTGCCTCAAAACCACACAATCTTCTGATCCTGGTACCCTTCATAATGAACCAAACAACTCCTTCATTTCTCTCCTAAACATCTGCTCTGCTCGCCTTGATTTCAGAAATCAAACGGATAACATTTAGAAGCAGGAACTCCCCTCTGTGTTTGGTATTCATTGAAGAATTGAAAAGAATTCATTTTGCGGCCTAGCCCTGGGGACTGCTGCCAAGCCATGCTTAACTGGGAAGCAGCATTAAGGCAATTAGCATGGGCTTTGCATTTGATTTTAGCTGGCAAGACTGCTTCTGTAAACAGCAGGCAGGATCGGGTGATTAGTTTCTGTGAAGATGAGCACTTTGCCTCCTCTGGTACGTGTCCAGGAGAGGATTTATTCCTTACACGTATTGCACATATACCCTGCGCCTCGTACACACACAAGCGTACATACACACTGACACAAAGGAACCGCGTGGAATCAAAACACTCAAAGGCACATTTGTGTCGTGGCAGAGGTGGAATCATGTCTGTTCCTCGCACCAACTTTCAGCTTACAGATCTACTCCCTCAGCCTGAGAGAAATGATCTCTCGCTGTCTTGACACTTTTATCAACCATTTAGGAAAGGGAATTCCTGGATTCTGCTCCACTTACCGAGCCGGTATTTAGGTTTGTAATAACGGAACGTTCAATATCAAACGGTCTAGAGTTAAAGTTCCAAAATGAATTGTGACAAAAATGCAATTATTAAGTGAAATGACCTGAGATTGATCTTATTTGTTCATTTATGCACTCCACTAGAGAAGAGGTCCATAATAGCTTTTATGTCTGTAGATGAGAATTTCACCTGAGAGGCTGCTAAATCTAACGTGCATTTAGCGTGAATAGGAATGTGGTGATAGGTGAAAAAGAATTCAATAGTCGCTCTCAACTTAATGTCCGTACGGTGCAAAAAGTGCTGAGGGTTGCACATCTTCTGTGCTTTCTTTGCACATGACCAAATTCCCCTGCTATCAGAGAGATGCTACTGATCCATAATGTATACAACACCCTGTGCAAAAATACAACATGCAATAATTATGTCTGAACCTTTAAAAGAAACATTCGGCTTGATATCAATAAAACATGTCATACCAAGTCCAGGAAGAGAAAAGACGTTTCAGTGCAGTCTGGAAATTTCACACTCTGCAGCACCTCAATTATGATTGTGAAGCTTACTTCAGCAAAGGGCTTGTTTCATGAGTCAGCACTGCTTGATTGTTAGTCCTTCGGGTAAGAACCTACCCCAACCCAGGAGCAGTCCTAAATTACAAGGTTTTGTAAAACATCCAGGAAAGAGTTCAACTAAAAGGCTGTTTAATCCTGCAGATCAATACAATTCATCTGATGAATGCATCAACACGGGGAAAGTCTTCTTCTACATCTGCTTTTGAATTAGGTGTTTAATTATAGCATCCAAAGCTGGAGGATAAATTTGGGTCAGTCAATAGTATGTATATACTACTTCAGGTATATAAAGAATACAAAACATGTTTATTTGCATTGTTAGTTCTTCATAATTAGAATCGGGAGGGATTTGGCTGCAGACGTGTATAATCTTTGAATATAGGATATGCAGAGGAGAATGGGAAAAGCTTGAGTGCATCAACCTCATCGCCTAATGAGGTCAGCTGGTAAGAAGGTTACGATAAATACCGAGATGTACAAAAAATATCAACAATATTGATTCAAAACACAAAAATTTTAGTGACATTTGAGCGTGAAGTGTACTTCCTGTAAACTCTTCTTGCGCCGTCATTCCTGCCACTGCATTACTCTCTGTTGTAGCAACCCCTAATGTTTAGGAGGGGAATTGCAGGAATTGTAGTGTATTTCAAGAAAAACAGAAACTCTGCCATCTTGACTGCATGGCTCATTCACTACAATACAAATAATTTCAGACAAATATATCAACAAATATTGCAACGGTGCAGAGATTTGTAATAAATATTAAGCTAGAAATGCAATAAGATAAATACATAAAATGATGTTTGCAGCATTTATTCATGCAAACAAGGAGCAAGGAACTATTGTGCAGACCATGACATAAAATGATTTTTCTCTGTATGGTTCTCTTTAAAAGCATCAACTCTCCTGGAAAAACACTTAAACACTTGTGTACTCACTCTCTGCCTGGACATCACGCTTCAGTGGAAGCGAATAAACAGATTTAGCTAATTTGCTAACTCTGGCACTCATGGACGTAAATTGGTCTCTGCAGTCTCCTGAAAATGTGACCTTTTGCTATTTTAGTCTATATAGAATCAAAAAAACATCAGCTATAAATATTGAAAATCACACTTGTTGGTGCTAAAAGTATACATATCTGAAAATATTCATTCAGAAATACAACACTAACTGTTAAAGTGAACACAAGTCATAAAAAAACAATCAGAAGGAACTTTTGAATGTTTTTAATTCATGCTGAGTCAGCCTTCACGGTGATAAAAATCTCATGAGGAGAAAAAATTCAGGCATATCTGGTGGTGCTTACACTACATACACTGTCACTCTGGTCCACAAACAAACAGAGGATCAGCAGCCCTGATGTTATCTCCGTTCCTCTCTGGCTCTTTGTTGACCTTTAAGGTAGTGTTTGTTTGCTTTGACAGGAATGCTGAAATTTCAGTCTAAAATAGCCTGCCAGTGTCCACAGCAGCTAACATGGGGCAGCAAATGACTGCTAATCACGGGGGACAGCGAGAGAGTCAGCTGTCAGCATTCCAGCTTCCATTCCCTGCCTGACAGCAGACAGAGGAGCACAAGGGACACGTCCAGCAGGTCACTCTCCTCTCAGAGGACACACCTCAGACGAATATATGGGCAGAGGGACCAAGCTGACTGGGCAAGGTAAGTTTCCAATAAAAACAATAATGAGTCTCTGTTGATTTGATACTTTACAAGCTGCACTTCTAGATTTATTCAGTTATAAAAAGCGGAAATCACTATAATCAATACTTTAAAGACTGAAAACTTCAACCTAAATCTGGGCACAGTTACAGCAAATCCTGTGGCTTCTGCTTATTTGAACTAATAGCTATTATAATCCAAATTTTAGAAAGATTAAAAATCACATACAGAGCCAAAATTTAAATCATTATCCTGCTGGGAGTAGCCATCAGAAGATGGGTCCATGTGGTTATAAAGGGATGGACATGGTCAGCAACAATACTCAGGTAGGCTGTGGTGTTGCAACGATGATCAATTAGTACTATGGGGCCCAAAGTGTGGCAAGAAAATGTCCCCCACACCATTACACCACCACCACCAGCCTGAACCGTTGATACAAGGCAGGATGGATCCATGCTTTCATGTTGTTGACGCCAAATTCTGACCCTACCATCCGAATGTCGCAGCAGAAATCGAGACTCATCAGACCAGGCAACATGTTTCCAATCTTCTATTGTCCATTTTTGGTGAGTTTGTGTGAATTGTAGCCTCAGTTTCCTGTTCTTAGCTGACAGGAGTGGCACCCGGTGTGGTCTTCTGCTGCTGTAGCCCATCTGCCTCAAAGTTCCACGTGTTGTGCGTTCAGAGATGCTCTTCTGCATACCTTGGTTGTAACGAGTGGTTATTTGAGTTACTGTTGACTTTCTATCAGCTCCAACCAGTCTGGCCATTCTCCTCTGACCTCTGGCATCAACAAGGCATTCTCACCCACAGAATTGCCATGTTTTCCCTATTTCAGACCATTCTCTGTAAACCCTAGAGATGGTTGTGCGCGACAATCCCAGAAGATCAGCAGTTTCTGAAATACTCAGACCAGCCCGTCTGGCACCAACAACCATGCCACGTTCAAAGTCACTTAAATCACCTTTCTTCCCCGTTCTGAAGCTCGGTTTGAACTGATCGTCTTGACCATGTCAACATGCCTAAATGCATTGAGTTGCCACCATGTGACTGGCTGATTAACGAGCAGTTGGACAGGTGTACCCAATAAAGTGGCCAGTGAGTGTATATGTTGGTGTATATGGGTCCCAGATGAGGCACAAATTACTGGATTTTGGGATGGAAAATGAAGACGTTTTTGAGTGTTTTTCTTTTCTTTGGTCAATCATAAACATTTTCCATAAACCTGAGCTGCATAAAAGTAGAGGTGGGTTCTCTAAATTGTATCATATCTCTGCAAAAATTTGCAACAACATTTATAATATAGCAAAAGACATTTAATGCATCTGGACGGTTCTTGGTTGAGGATCTTTTTGAGAACTTTTGTGATCACTTTTGACAAAAAGAAAGAGGAGAATCTTCATCCATTTTTAATTATATCAATGGCATTGATGAGCTTTAGAGATTATTCAAAACTATTTCTACTTGACCTAAATATTGAGCACAATTTTAAAATGATTGTAAAATATTAAAGTTCTTGTAAAACTAATTGAAACTGGCTGTAAAGTTTTTAACAGACAAATAGAATATAATCAATATGACTGTAAGCTTATTATAAATTCAGTTCTACACAAATGATAAATAAAATCATGAATTAATAATAAAAAAGTAGAAATCTTCATAAATCTAAGTAGATGTAAATAAAACTAGTTGTGCATTTATTTGTTTGAATTGGTATTTTTCTTTCAGTGCACTCCACTACATTGATTTATCTATTATATTATAAATATAGAAAGCTTGATGCACATTATTTGGTATAAAAGGTAAAATCTAAGGTCTACTGTTCTTGAATCAGCCCTCTGCAACAGTTTTATTCAAGGTTTGATCCTTGCATCCAATGTAAAACCGGATCAATATCAGGCAAAATCTCCAGACCCCTGCATGAATTAGTGAAAATAAATCTAAAAATCTGTATATAATGAGCTTTCCCAACACATTTACCTCTCTGTTTCTCTGTCTCCGTTGATTCATACACACCAGGCTCCATGACATATTTAGTATCATGGCTTATTGATCATAGATGCTAAAAGAGATCAGTCAGAGCACATATAAAAATATTATTAACACCAAGTGGTCAAAGATCCTGCTGTGTATCGGTGTTTTACTGCTCAAAGACACACAATGAGGAGTAGTGTTAGACTGACCAACGATGATGTATAAACCACACTTAAAGCAGTTAAAGCTGCTCGGTGGCTGAAATGTGACTCCAGGCATGAGGTTCCCTTTAACTACGATGGGAACTAAAGCCCCTTGGGTCCATGTTAATCCCACACCTTCTCAGAAGGCTGGAACTCCATCAAACCATGTTGGTCAGAGCAAAATTACATCTTATTGTTTCATTTCTCTTCTCTGACGCTACGCAAACATGAGATCAAACACACAAATGTAGATTTATCCAACTGGCTTGTTTCAGCAAAAGAAGACAGAATGAAGAACTAAAAGCACAAATAAACAGAACGAAATTCTTTCAGGCTGTTTACTGAGAGAAATGAAACCAAATAGTGTCTGTTGGCTTGTGTCTAAAAGTATTCTGTCACCCGATCTGTGCATGTGGCCTTGTTACAAAGAGCTAGAAATAAAGCCAGCATTATGCTCATCACCTCAAGATGTGGACTGTTTTTAGATCTACGACATAGCAGAAACATGTGAAGCCTCAAAGTTTCATCCAAAATTATCCACTGAGGTTAAATCTCAAAATAATCATTGGGAAATGGTCGTGATCATGCATGTGCATTATTAAGTGGAATTTAAAAACAAGATGAAACTTCCCAAATTCACAGTTTTTGATGATTTAATATTGTCAACTGACTTTTATTCGTTCATATTGATGAGTGTTTTACCACTAAACCAATTGCTGGACGACTACGGTTTTGTGAACTGTCGATATTATAATGCTGCCATGTGAGTTTTAAAGTGACTAATGTTTTATTTTGAAGCAAACATTAAAATTTTAACAGATTTTGAGATTTTTGATTGTCCCAAATGGTTACACACCAACTTTTTGAAAATGATAAATTCACCTGAGTATGGGTTCTTTAGAAAAGCTCATTTCTGCTTGTTGAATGACCTCAGGTTGAAGAAACTGAAATAGGTGCAGGCCAGATTGATGAGCTAAAGGCTAGTCACAGAACTATCACAGTGAGTTACTGCAAACTAAACAACTCTGACCTCAAAACGTTCATAGTAATCCACCTTGACTCTTATTTTATCACCTTCAGTTTAACATTACAGTATTTTTACGGTTTCTAATTTCCAACTAGCAGCAGCTAGTTGTAGCGCTTCTGATGCATTATGGGTATAATTCTAACATGAACTTCAAAATATTTTTGCAAAAATTATGGAAAAACGACAGTGATGTAAACATAATTTAAAACAAGTGTTTAAATAAAAAGCTATAGGTTTTGAGACTGGAGTAGAAGATGACAAACATTTGTTTTATTGTGAAAATGGGCAAAACTAATCTCCATTTCTCCAAACTGAAGTCATTCTAAGAATCTACAACAGGTAAAATGTACTGTAGATAAAATTCCCACATTTCACTAGCCTGGCAAGCCATATGGTAATATATAGTCAGGCCATGGTCCATTGACGGCTCTCAGTCGTGGGGCGGGATCTACGGTTGTCTTTCAAACTGTCTTCGCATACTATTGGATGACAAACAACGTGATGTACTTACCACCACGGATGTTAGTCAACGAGGCAGTCTGCTATACAGCAAAGAAAATGCAAATACATCCTTTTTCTAAATAAACGTTAAGTACCTCTATTTGCTCTTGACTCAAAGAAAAGCCCAAGTCAAAATAGTCCAAAATAGTCGGGCCGATAGTTACCGTTTTTTATACACCGGCATCGGCCGATATTTGTTCTTAGTAAAGCCGATTTAAAGTCAGGCACATCCTCTGGCAGCCCAGTATTGTTGCAGAATTTAATTTAAATGTATTTTTACGTTCATTTGCGTGATAAATTTGCGTTAAATTACATTTATTTAGGTGTCTGACTTGAGAAAAGCACAAAATTAAGATTTAACACTGTTAAATTCAGAGTTCAAAAATTGATTCAGCTTCAGACGTTTTGTGCATCCACTGATGTTAATGACATTTTAGCATGAAAATAAGGTGGAAAATGTCTAGGTATTGGCCATGAAAATTGGCCCATAAAAATCGGCAGTATTTTGGCCAATGGCTGACCATGCATATCGGCATCGGCAAAAGAAAAACCAATATCGGTCGACCTCTAGTCCAAAGATGATGCCAAAGCCGTTTCAAACAGGCTGTCGCAATTTTTGTTTTTTCAGTAACATCCCGCCAACCAACAGAATGCTGTGACTGGCCAACCAAACCAATAGGGTGCTGTGATTGGGCGGCTACGGAGCTGGGGCCATTTTAGTTTTGCTCAGTCGCAGTAACATCCCTCCCACCTGGCTGATAGAGCACTGTGATTGGCCCACCAAACAGATAGAGCGCTGTGATTGGACGGCACCAGAGGTCTGGGGTTGCTTTGGTTCCAATGGAGCATGACTAGACTAGATTCTACGCTAACATTTCACATGTTCTAAAATATGTCCCTAATAACTGGATCTTGAAGCTAACGTAACTGGACCTTGACAAAAAGCCAATGCTATAAATAAATGCTAGCTGACATCTAGCTCGGGTTATTACTCTGATAATGAAGTTATAAAACACAAAAGCAAAACCTGACAATTAAAAAAACAGGAAATGTTGAGTTAACCAATAATAAATGGCTCAGGAGAAAATTTCTTGCAGCAAGAACATGTTTATGCTCCTGCGCTCTAACCGAGAACAGCTCAGTGAGCTCACAAACCTAATTTTACTTTCACACAATCTAATCATAATGTACTTCATGCTTACTGACTCCTACAGAAACAAATTACTTTTTAAAGAAGACATTTAGTAGGAGACAACGGTGTTTCAGAAAAAGCCTGTGACTCGTCATTGCGTTCAAATTTCTAAATAAGCCATTAGAGTGAACTCAAACTAATTCTGCAGAAATAAAAACTTGGTGGGCAAATCTGTCTCTTTACCTTTTCATTTAATCAGCAATTTCCTAAAGCAAAATGTTACATTAGTAATCAAAACAGAATCAAATTATGAGTGTCCCCCACCCATTAATCCACATCGATTCCCATTAACTTAACTAGGTACACCTTTGATTTATTTCCTCCCATTTATTATATCAAAATATGTTTGTTAAAAAGACGATGAGCACCATGAAGCTGTTTTAGGCACGCTCATTTTAAGAATACCAGTTATGCTTTCTTTCATTTTAAATGGACTGAGCTACAACTCAGCAAGATATCTTTGGACTCACCACTTCCCAGAACTGGGTACTTAAAGTGGAAACCAGTGGGCAGAGTTACAAAACATGACTGGCAGGTGCTCGTCATCCGAAGAACAGACTTCACCTCAACGGACAAACGTCCCCACTCATGGACGGATGAGTGTTCATGTCCACACGCGTCAGTTTGGACCAACAAAACAACTCATAAATGACCTAAATGGAACTACAGAATTGCTAAATCACCCTTTATACTTGATATTATTGCCAACATCTGTTGGTATGCACGTGGCTGTTTTTCTGGATTGGGATTTAGCTGTACATGCTCGTTTTAGAATGATTTGTCCTCAGTGATTAACTTTGACAACAACCTCGTTTAAAATGGACATTGCCTGGGCTAATCAACCTTGGCAGACACAAAAATTGACATTACTTAATCGATTTTACAGATAGTGAGCTTCTGTGATAGTAGCTATGAGTCATATAAGTGCTATCAGATGTCTACCCCCTGCTAAAGTCAACATGTCTATTAGCAAAATATACATTTTCAGAACATCTCCAATACAACCGATGAACATTTGCAATCAGTCTGATTTAAGACGGACACCATGGCAAACACAAAACATAGCTATATCAGGGTTTTTTTTTTTAATTCAGAGTTACAATTCAGCCTGGTAGTAGCTGAAATTCACTCAAAACACCTATTCAGACAAACTTGAGCGAGATCTTGCAACATTGCATAAGATAATGCGTGATGCTGTTTTCAAATTTGACCAAAATGGGTAAAACTCTAGCAAGCCATCCTATATATCTGCTCAAACACACTTGATTCAGTGGTTGAATCACCTGTGCAGCAGGTCATCAAGCTCTGCTGAAGCCTGCTAATCACTTGCTAATTGAAATCAGGTGTGTTGAAGCAGAGTTACAACTAAAACCTGCTGGATACCGGCCCTTGAGGACCAGGATTGGGGACCCCTGCTCCAGAGTGTCCTGGGTCTTCCTTTGGGTCTCCTCCCAGTTGGACGTGCCCAGAAAACTTCACCAGGGAGGCGTCCACCTCAACTGGCTCCTCTCAAAGTGGAGGAGCAGCAGATCTACTCCGAGCCCCTCCCAGATGACCGAGCTTCTCACCCTATCTCCAAGGAAGAGCCCAGACACCCTGCTAGACCGACATGCATTACAAAATCATTTTGCTTCTGCTACTGTCCGTCTGGATTTCCAAGCTATAAAATTATATAATTTCTCAACAAAACTCTTGCAGGAGAGGTAGTGATGAATTCCTTTGAGGAATACTAGGCCTTTAATTTCTTTCAGCAATTTCTAGAGGTGCTTCCTCAAAAGCAGCAATTTCCACAAAATTGCAAAGACTTCAGCTTTATGCAAATGAAACGCTCAACTTGACAGCTAATCTCCAGAAGTGCAATCAGGTTTCTAAGGTGCATTTCATAGCTTTAGGATGTACTAAAGCAATTTACCATAGATCCTGATAAAAGGACATGGATGTGATAAGACATGTCTAACAGCACATCATCAAGACTTACCAACAACTCTGATCACATTTTACACGGAAACTTTATTTCTAAAGCTTTTTTACTGAGACTTTACTGCTTTAAATCCTAATCACACAAACTACCTTCCTCCTTTTTCTTTATGATGATGATGATGATGATGATGACGTATGAAATCCATCACTGGATCAAATCACATCTGCATGTTTAAGATGAGTAGTTACAAATACTTGGAGGGAATCACTTCAAGGTCATCGCACCAGCAACTTTTTCTCGAAATTACAACTTCTTCTATAACAACCCAGAGAATAGAAACGTGGAGGAAGTCTGTAGCAAAAATATTTACGCTCAGAACAGCTGTTCGCTGCAAACACACACCGTCCACACTAAAACACACCGATCCAGTTAGTTAGAGCAAAGTAAAGTGACTTTCTTCATGAACCAGACTTTAAAAAGTTCCGAGAAACTCGTAGAAGAAAAAAAAGCTTCTCAGCGTTCAGATTACCCACCGCGCTGATGCGCGTCCGCGTCGTAATGACATTTACTTCAATGCGTGTTTCTCTTTCTTCCCCAAAACTTACCAGCAGTTCTTGAGCCTGACCCCGAACCAAGCAGAAGGTACCAGATCCACATCCTACGTTCCTCCTTTCCCCTCTCTCGGCCTACTCTTGTTGTCCTGCCCCGCTACGGGGCCAAACTAGGGGCGAAAAGAACCAACAAACTTCCCCGATCCAGGCAGCAACTCTAAAGTTACACTTTTTTACTCTTCGGCTAAAATTACAAGCATGCCTGGTTGGATGGGTGCGGGATCGCGTTGATATCGCTGTGCCAAGTCCGGTTTGTGGAGGGGGAGAAGACGCAGAAGCTGCGGAGCCGAAGGGGCTTCGGGGTGGCGGGCAGGCAGGCTGTGGGAGTGCTGGTGCTGAGAGGAAGGCGGAGCCGGAGGGAGAGCACCGGGGGAGCAGAGGTCGGCCAGTCCGGGTCAGCGCTCCCAAGGCTTCAAACGCTCCTCAAATAAATGGATGAAACCTTCATTTTCAGGTTGTTTGTTTTGGAAAAAATAGAATAATAATAATCACATGGAACAACATGTTAAGAGCAGAACTTTATGCAGGCTATGTGTTTTCTTGTTTTAATAAATTTGCTGTGTAATCAGGAATATGAGCTGTGAATTTTGATTGAAGTAAATATTATAACATATTCAAAATAAGCAAAAAAA
>SSNS01000241.1:719723-733799 GCA_006937985.1 Aphyosemion australe | reverse complement strand
AAAGCTACAGTGATGCTTGGGCAACTTTCTGTGTCACTCCAAATGATTAAATTATTGTCATTTGAGTTTAAATGATGGTTGATTAGGGAGAAAAATACACCAGAGGCAGCTTGTCAGACTCCGAGTGTCCTCTGTGAGTATCTATTAAGGCACAGTGGTGCCCTAAATTGAAAGTGGTAGAGTACAGCTGAGGCTGCTGAAAACGTCATTAGTATTGCGAACATTAGCTCAGACAGTATTTGTTTAGTAAAGGGACATTCTGACCTGATCACGGCATTTCAGCAGGGGAGGACAAACAAAAACAATAAACACAGTTGATTTAAAGTCAATCTAATTCAGTCGAGAACATTTAGGGCATGATGGCGACATGGGAAACAAAAGCTGTTTGTCTGATAAGTCAAGAGATCTACTGCTGATACCATGTCCATGAAATGATCTTTGGTTGAATGCATGTAAAAAAAATAAAAAAGGAACCTCTATTCAATTCCAATTCAGTTCCAATTGGAGAATTAAAGCTTTAAAAAGCAGTCTTCACCAAATCTAGTCCTTGAGGACCACTGGTGTGCATGTTTTAGATGTTTCCCTGCTCCAGCACACCAGATTCAGATCAGGTCATTTCAATCAGGTGTGTTGAAGCAGGAAAACAATGAAAACATGAAGGATCCACCAGATTTGATGAACACTACCACACACACAAATGTCTTCAAGATAAATTCAGTGGAATTTCATTAAATATTCATCAAACTAACTGTTGCGTTTCATACTAACTCGCATATTGGACAGTTCACTTTTGCACGCACCAACCAGATGGAAGCTTGAAAGGTCAAAGAATGTTTCAAGGATTGGCTGCAGGGAAAAATGTTGACTTGTTGCAACTTTTCAAACCAGTTTCAGAGCTACGATTGCTTGTGAATGTCTCTGGTCACAGCTGTAGCTTGAAATAGGCTTGGCTAAACACTTTCATTCTGATTGGAACATCAGCAAAAGGTCTATACTGCTCAACATACACCGATGTCACATGATATCCAAAATGCAAAATCCATTGCCTGACAGATCTACGTCACATTTTCACATGGACTCACCCATCTTGACTCGCGATGGGGAAGGCTGTTGTTGGTTTAGCGTCCAGGAAACAGCAGAGAACGTCTCAAGTAGTAGAAGCTAACTGTTAGCATTAGCAACTCCACCACACAGCAAAACTCCTTCAGGCCTGTGTTGTAAGACAGGACAGAATGGTTATTATAGCGCTAAGTTCACATTCTTCAAAAAACTCCTCAAGATCTGGCTGCAGACATAAAAACCCTGCAACAAGGGAAGATGGTTTGCTGTTACATGAAATAGCCAATCGTAGGAGAGCCCTTACAGCCAATCAGAGGGGAGAAAGGCGGGACCTTCCTTGGCCATCCTACGATTCCAAATTACGCTGACGGGGAAGGCTGTTGTTGATTTAGCATCCAGGAAACAGCAGAGAACGTCTCAGCTCGTAGAAGCTAATTGTTAGCATTAGCAACTCCACCACACAGCAAAACTCCTTCAGGCTTGTGTTATTTGTGGAGATAAAACATTAATGTTGCAGAGCAAACAGAGTCAGTCGCTATGTTTACATGGGCACAAGTAATCGGATTGAACGCCCTATCGGATCAAAGATTCGTCATGTAAACATGTCAATCGGAATATACTGATCCGAGTCGGCCTGATCCGAATGAAATTTCATTTTGATTGAGAGAGGTGGTTGTGTCCGATCGTCAATCCGATTGGCGTCCATGTATACAGCCATTCGGATCGTTGGGGTAAAATAATTCCCACTGCGCATGTGTGCAACTGCAGCGTGCCCTCTTTTCGGCTCTGCGCATGCTCAGGACAGATCAAAAACATGGCGGGCGGTAAACAGAAGTGATCTTTTGCCGACGCTATTGTTTATTGGAAATACTACGGGAGCTCAATATTACTGAACGTCTCAATGGCCGAACGGCTAAAAATGCAGAGTTATACTTTCAAGTGCATCTAAAGTGCATCTAAAGATGCAGGAAGCGGGAATTCCCAGAAGCTAGAGAATAAGCTAATAAAATGCAAGGGAAAAGACGTGCGGACAAGATGGCGTTTGTTTACAATTTGTCTTCCGGGAAAGACAAGTCTGCTCATGCGCAATCTATGGTGCGTGCATCGCGGCATGATCGGATCATTCCAGTTAGTGTCCATGTAAACAGAGATTTGGGATTTCCGATCAACCAAGATTTGAATCGGATTGGGGAAATTTGGCGCATGCAAACGTAGCTAGTGATAGAGTTGTGTTGCTGTTAGACAATCAGAGGTGAGATGTCCAAATATCAGGAAAAAAAACTCCAAATCCTGCTGATGTTGTTCACTTCTAGTTCCTGAAACTGGTGCACCTGAGTTTTTTCCCCTAGAGAACGACGTACAATGCATTAATTCCTACCATACTATACTATACAGTATACTGTATACTATACTACACTATACTGAGTCAGGATCCTCTGGAGGTTTCTTCCTGTTAAAAGGGAGTTTTCCTTCCCACTGTCGCTACATGCTTGCTTAGTATGAGGATTGTTGAAAAAACACTGACACTAGTCTGTGTCTCGATGCAATCTGCTGGGTTCCTTATATAGGAAACTTTTTTACTGATTGACTTAATGAACTGAACTGTATTGGTATGTTTACTTTGTGAAGTGCCTTAAGACGACTCTTGTCGTGATTTGGTGCTATATAAATAAACTGAATTGAATTACTAGAGACCACTGCACACGTAATGATTAAACAAGTGAACTACACCTTTAAATCAACCTCTTTTCCAGAAAGAGACATTTTCTTTACCTCCAACCTGCACATCTTTGGGTCAGAAGCACATCAATAAAAGGATGTTTATATTAAAATCAAACATATGAGCCGAACCTATTTAATTTTTCTTCACACTGACTATGAGCCAGTGCACACTTGACTGACCTTGCAAGATGAAATCTAATGAAATATAAAGGAATAGAAGAAATGATCCTATCACAGAAAGATGAAAGAGGGTGGAGGAAACCAGGCAGATGGGAGCATCAGGGCTGCAAGGTCGTGTAATGGAGTTAGGCCAAAATGAAAAGAGGCACCAGTGCTCCCAGCAGGCTTGGCCTGTTTTATAGCAATCATTCTGGCTCAGCCTAGCGCTCACACCCGCAGGCTACATTCATTTAGGGGACCACCAACTGTCTCAGGTGTTTTTTTATAGGCCAAAATGGGCCACTCATGCCTTGCTTCCCCTGCCACGACAGGGCTCTCTGCTCTGCGGTTTTTTATCAGAGCGCTTCAGGCTATATTACAATTTTAGATAAAAAAGGATCCCAATTTCGATTTTTTTAAAGTGGTAACGCTGAGTGTAACCTTGAGAATATTCCACTGGGCCATATGTGTCGGAAACATTGTGGGAAAACAGATTTGCAGAGCGCCTGCAAGAAAGTGACACATTTGAGCTATTGAAGTGTGAATTAGGATGGAGGGGAAAGCAGACAGCAGTCGACGGCAAAAGAAAAGTTGGATAAAACAGAGAATAAAGCGTTGCTTCTCTCATCAGATTCAGCAATAACATTCATAAATATAGATGATGTAATGCGGGTTGAAAAATCTAAACTTAACCAGAAGTTGTGGGTGCTGCTAAGAGACATTCTGTTAGGAGCGTGATGAATAAATCGTGTGTGAGGCTCGAGAGACTTAAACACAGGGGAGAACGGCGGGTATTACAGCAGCGCTGTGGCTTCAGAACGTTTTCTAAAAAAAAAAAGGCAGAGACTGAAATCGGTCCGTTACTTTAGGGTGCAGTTAGAGCATGCAGGCTAACCATGTTAGGAGGAAATTGGGTTTGAAGGGGTAAGACTCAGCACAGTGAGGGGGTTACCAGGCGGGACTAGTCAGATTTGTGAGACTCGGGGATAATAAGCAACACTGCCACAGGGTTGTAACTCACGCCTGGTTGCTCTTGACCGTGATTGGAGCAGCGAGGAGAGGGGAGGGGAAAGAAAATAACGAGAACCGAGAGAAGATGGTCGGGGAGCTTGCTGAGAGCCAAGGCTTTGATCACAGGGTGAAGAATTACGAGCTCAATGCTCGCAACTGTTGGTTCCCAGCCCCAAAGCAGTCTGGGAAATGTTCACATTCAAATATCAGCTTCTTTCTCCCAACACTGATTCATTTATTGGCAAACCACAAACACACGCAGGCGCAGACACACACAAACAAATCGCTTTGTTCTTCTGCCTTGCCGAGGGCGAGCTCTCATTAGAGTCATCGCCGTGGAGCCATGCGGGCTTTTTGACATGCAGCAATCCTCACATAAAAAACACCAAGTGCATTTCAACCAGAACAGACACGAGGAGTCTGAGGGAAAAGGGTGGTGGTCAATGGTGTCCTGTAACACTACTCTGTCTAACCATGGATATTAGAGACATAAGAACAGTGACTCTTAAGGACACTTGAATGAAGTTCGATCTTTCATGAGTGATGATAGGTTGGATCAGTAGATGATGGATCAGGATTTCATCAAGTGAGCTACATCAGTTTGTTGCAGGAAGCAGCAGAGATGAATGACAAAGCGCTAGATCTGCTGGTCTATTCCTTACCTATCCCTAGATTTGGATAGTAATTGAAGGAAAGAGATCCCAGTTACAAGTGACTGAAACGGGCTTCCTCCACAGGCTGACCAGGCTCAGCCGAGATAAGATCATCCTAGAGAAGCTTGGGGTCAGTTGAGGTGAAATAGGCATCTGATTAGAATGTGTCCTGGTTTCTTTTCTTTGGATATTTTCTGGACTCTGGGAGGAGAGCCCTGAGACAAGCTAGCCTGGGAATACCTTGGGATCTGCCAGGACTCAGGAGGGGCTGGAGAGAGGAATGTCCAGACTTTCCTCCTGGAACCTTTACCTTCACAAGCTGAGTCTTGGTAAGTGGAAGAAGATGGATTGATTGATTGATTGATTGATTGATTGATTGATTGATTGATTGATTGATTGATTGATTGATTGATTGATTGATTGATTGATTGATTGATTGATTGATTGATTGATTGATTGATTGGACCGACCAATAGATGTGTCACCTTATTTTATTTTTGGGGGCAATAAGAGTAATGGGAGAGGTACAATTCAATCCAAAAAATGTGATAAACCATTCACTGAAAAGAAAATAATTACATTTTGTTGAATAAAGAAGAAAAAACAAACATAGTTTTGGTCTGTATACGCACCCTTTAGGGGAAATATTACACCATCCAGTAGTGACGGGTGAGAACGTTTACTTGGGATCATTTAGGAAATAAAATAATATTGTCCTCATTTGTAAAAAAAAAAATCATCTCAGTTTTTATCAAATAGAAAAACTACAAAAAAGGAAAAAAAGTCAGCTGTTTATCCACCATTTCAATATATTTCCAAAACTGTGACACAAGAAATCCTGCAAAACCTGCAGGATGCAATGCCCATTAAACTGAAAATAAGCCAAAAACAATGACATCTGACTCATTTTTTTTTCACCAAGACATTTATTAAAAAAATAAATCCTTGGTAAACAGTTTATTTTACTGCTAAAACTGTTTCCCAGGGCACAAACATAAAGCACATGGAAACATAAACCTTTCTGAGCTGAAGTCTAATAGAAAGCTTTGAGCAGCACTTGGTTCCATATCTTCCTGCCCTCTGGAGGATGCCTGAAGTACCCTTTTGGCTGATACTGATGCGTGCTGGCTGATGGGGATTTCCTACCTGTTGTTTGAAGGGGGGAATGTAAGTATGGAGTGAGCGGTGCTTTGATCGTTACTAATCCTCAAAAGAGGAGGGCGGGGAAACCCAATAAGCCAGGAAAGGAAAACACACTCAGAATGATTATGCTCTTTAATTGCTTAACTATACAAACTCTTGAAATGCATGGAAGACACCTACTGAGATGTTGATTTTATATAAAACAGGAGTTATTCTCTTATTTTTTAGAGGTGGCACTTGATTAAAAATTAATCTAATTAATTAGAGGCTTTGTGATTAATTCATCTTGATTAATTGCATTTTTTTCATTCAAGACAATTTGCGCCCAAGCAATTTTTTTTAATGAAAAATAATGTCAGTGAGGCACAGATGACTTACCCACACTTTAAACATGAGTATATTTCTGTAACCACAAATTCTATTTGATTATGTTGGTCTCATTATAAAGGCAACCATTGTGGGATTTGGTGGGATGTGTAAATATTAGAATATGTGTTATTGATGAAGTGTAAATGGACATGAAACACTGTAAATGTTGTGTACTGAACTGAACACTAGGTGGCAGCAGATCAATACTAATATATATATATATATATATATATATATAGAGGTGTAGTGTAGAGTTCAGGGGAAGTTCTGCTGAGGGTTACAAGAGGAATGCTGCGTGTGTGCATGTCCCTCCTGCTGTAATAAAGTCCATATGGAAAAAGTTTCTGCCTGGCTATTTTAGAGTGTTTTATCAATAAAGTTTACTTCAACTTATTGATTAGTGTCTTTCTTCAGTTCAGATGATCTTATATGGGAGTAAAGCTAATTGCTACACAAAAAGGCCAATTTCAGAAGGAAATTCATTGACCTGAAATGACTGAACGTTCAGCTAGTTCATGCAGATGTTACAGTATGTTTTGACATTTTAATATTTACACTAAAGAGAGCTTATAATGGAACACAGTCCAAGTTCTGCATTAAAAACAAGCTGTAAACTCTGCATAACTGATTTAAAAAAATAAATAAAATAAAATTGCAGTTTAAAAATGTTTAACATGGTTTTAAACTAAATGGCTGAGATTTAAGTTGTTTTTAGATGGTGGAAAATGTCTCCGTTTTGATGAAAATGTTCATGAAACGTCTCTCTGATCCTCCATAATGAAGCTCCTCTGACTCTGCTGCAGGTAAGACACTGACAACTTACAAGTACACCACTCAACCCCCCCTTCCAAAAAACGAATCTGCCCCATCCTGATCATTCTTGTTTTATAAGGTGATAAACTGCCTTAATGTCATTTCCTGAGGCAAAAACAAATGTCACAGATCTTTTTGTAAACTCTTTAACACTGACACTGAAAAAAAATAGGAACAAATTATTTTTAGATTTTTCAATTTATCTATTTTTTATTAAACAATCTGGGTTATGACATAATGTAAGGTAATATTAATGTAAAATATATCAATGTTATAATAATAATAATGTAAGGTAACTGTGTTGAAAAATAAAGTTTTTTATCATTTTTTTAGTGAGGATATTTTTCAAGTTGGACCTGGACGTTTTTTGTCACTACAGGTGAAACTCGAAAAATTTGAATATCATGCAAAAGCCCATTTAAGACCATTTAAAGGCTCAGAAACTCTTTGCAGGTGTTTTAGATTAATTAGCTGATTGGAGTGTGACACTTTGAGTCTAGAATATTGAACCTTTTCACAATAATCTAATTGTCTGAATGTGGGCTTTTCATCAGCTGTAAGCCATAATCATCACAATTATAACAAATGTTGGCCTGAAATATCTGGTTTTGCATGGAATGAGTCTACCTCATACATTGTTTTCACCTTTTAAGTTGTAATTACTGAAATTAATTAACTTTTGCACAATATTCTAATTTTTTCGAGTTTGCCCTGTATATCCTCACTGTTACATATCAGAGTTTTAAAGATACAGTGTGTAGTTTCCTGGTGATAGGGGGTAGTACATAGTAGTTTTACACCATATCATCGTGACTGTCGCTAGTTTAAAAACCATTATGGTAAATGTTGTTATCTGTCGAGCAGAAAGCATGCAACCTCAGCGTGACTTCTCAGACTTATAGTCCTTCAGTTAATTCCATCGAGAGAATGCAATGCTGGTGCTAGTTTTCTGGAGGTGTAGGTTCTGTATCTGCTCGGGGTCCTGCGCCTGCTGATGACATCACACTACGGCAGTACCACTCGACCAAAATAAAGTACATCTCTTTTTCGATTCTGTTCTTTCACATAGGTTTTGGAAAGAGTTTAGCAATTTTGTTATTTAATTCATGTTTCTCACCGTCTAAATGTTTTTGAACGTGGTAATGTAACTTCTGTAAGTCGTACGTCCAGCCAGTCATCTAGTGTGAAGACATCGGCAGGCGCAGGACCCTGAGCCGGCTCACGTAGAAGGGAACATGGCGTCCCACAGAGACTAGACCCACGCCCTATGTCTTTTAGGCCTGATTTTATGGTTATATGTTACAAAAAGAAGAAAAAACACGGCTCATCTGTGTGAAGGTGCTGGATAGGGTATTAAAACTATCAAAAAGATCTGGACATCATGTTATTCATTTTCAACAAAATTTCAGTGGATATTTTCAGAGATTAATGGTAAAAACTACACATTGTCACTTTAAACACACCCAACTCTCCATATTGGAGCTATAGTCTGATGGGATAACCATAGGGTGAAATGAGGACTCTGGTCAAAGAAAGCAATGTGTGTGTGTGTGTGTGTGTGTGTGTGTGCACGTGCACGTGCATGCGCCCACTCATTTCTCCTCTGAGCGATACACACGGCTTTCACAAGAAAAGGATTGTGTATACAGTGAACTATGACTCGAGTGCACTGAGGATAAACAGACTCTGGCTCGCCAAAACAAGCTAGTTATTCATTTTCCACTGAATTGTGATGTTGGCTTCTCAGCAAGTGAAATTGCNCACACACATATAAAGACAACATTTCATGTAAAACCAACTTTTTTTCTGAAAAGGTTACAAGTGAAAAACTTAGTCATTAAAAAAGGGGTAACTGGATTTTCAAGCACATGGAGTCAGTGTTGAACAGATTCTTAGTCTATGAGAACCTCACCAAGCCTGGGGAGTCCAACAAGCAGGGAAACTGCAAAAAGTTGCTGAAGTGGGACAGTCCCATTTGATCAGATCCACACTGCTCTAGATGGAAGCTTCCAGCATGTGTCAGGCAGCCTGAGCTGGTTAGATGTTGTTCAGACGGCTCATCCTGGACTTATAGTTGGTTCTGTGGGAAATAGAAGTATAAAAAATCGAATTAACACACTGAAATGTTGAGGTTAGATTATAAAGCAAAGAGGTTGAGAAACAAGTCTACCTACCTGGTGAAGTAGGTCTGCTTTTTGGGGTTCCTGTGGTGCTGAATTCTTCTTCCTTCTAGAACAAACCCTTTTCCTGACTGTGTGTAGATGTTCCTCCAGAAATCCAGTTGTTGGCCTGCATTTTCTGCCAAGGCTGAACCACCTCTCCTTAAATTATTTAACAAAAGAAAGAAAAAGAAAAACAGTGAAGAAAAGCAAGATTTGGGAAATTTCTTGGTAGTTTGAAAAATGTCAAATTTTCTTTAAACCTGGAGCTGGGAGCTCCAACAGGAGCTATACCTGACATTTGTTCTGATAGGATAAAAGAACAATGAAGCAGTCCAGTCTAAAGCTTTTTCAAATGAAGGTTGTAACACTTTCTTTGTTCTAGATGCAGTCATCTCTAAAAACATTGTCAACCCAAGAAACCTAAGTCTAATTTCAAACAATAGGCTAACCATAGCTTTTTTCATCACAAGCTAGCTAGTAGCCTATTGTCTATTAAGGCCTTTCACGAGTCAATTAAACTCTAGAAGAAACAAATAATTCATAACTATAAAAAACAAATGTCACTTTTAGACGGTTAGAAATCACTTTTTACTCACCACATTTTATTTCATAGTAGAGAAGAAGTCCAGTTACATCTGATCAGGTCACAGTGTTTTTGGAAATGGCCGCTTGTGAGAATGATGAATCATTTTCTGGGAATTGTCTTCAACCCACTAGTTGGGTAAATTTTGACCCAACATTTGGTCAAAGCTATATGACCCAACAGAATAAGTCAAGCCTTGGAGTTAATTAAACAACCCAGCACATTGCAAGGCCTGGGTCAAGACTTTTGAACCAATATTGGGTTGAAATAACCCAAAAGTTTTACCCAACGGCTTTAACCCAGCAGTTGGGTTAAGAAAACAACCCAATGTTTTTTAGTGTGTATTGTCTGAATGGCCAGGTGAGGTGATGTCACTCTCACACCTACCTACCTATGTAGTGGGAGCCTCTGATTGGCCTGGCGGTGTCAGTGTGAATTGATTTCACAGAACAGCACCTGACTGAATCCAAATATGCTTTATATGTTATACTTTCAAGATATCCGCCCAGAAGCATTTGCCTTGGAACAATGGGGAGGTGAAGACCTTTCTGTCTTTGCTTGCTGAGGGCAGAATTCAGAGGGATCTGGGTGGAGCAGTGCAGAACGAATGAGTGTTCCCGGAGCCATGGTGATGCATGGCTTCCAGCGCCCACGTGCTCGCCCATTTCAGCGTTCCCGAGCTGACCGTAGTGTAAATAAGGCTTTTCTTATATCTTTGTACTTATGGAGATATGAAATCACTGCAACATGATTAGATAGCAAAAAATATATAATAATAACGTTGGTGGTCCACAACTGAAACCAAAAAGGTAATAAATACAAGCGTGTCCCACTAAGAGACTTTACTCGTTAGAAAAGTCCTTTAGCAGAAGCATCATGTGCATTGACAGGATTCTTACATAATATTTCAACCTTTCCTTTCTTTTATCAACCGTTATGATGAAATCTCTCTATGGAGACCCGATTCTTTGATTTTTATGCATGAAAAATGTTTACATATAAGATGCTACAGAAATAGGCTGAGCAGATGGGTAGAGGTCATCGGCACATCTGTTTTCCTCCTGTTTGCTTTTGTTCTACACACAACAAACTTATACTTTAAGCACAAACAACACAGAATAAATGCAGATACGTCAACGGAAAACAAGATTAAACAGAATGTGTCAATAGTGGAGGAGACGGAAGGATGACCCGTTTCACTAAAAACAAAACAAAAGCGTGTCTTTTTTCATCCACGTGGTTTTATTATTGCAACAGGCTGAGTGAACATGAACGGCTGCATGTTTAGTTAACATCTTACCATCCTTGCATCCAATTAAAATATGTTTTCAAGCTGCTTGTCATCTTGATTAAGCAGTCACCACGGGGAGTCCGCTGAAGAAACATTTTGTGTGGGAGGGAAAAACAAGGACAGACATTAATACAAATTGTCAGCGGAGAACTAAATGGATAATATCATGACTAGTTATTCTTATTGATGCTGGCATTCTCCTGCCAATATTGTATTCACGCGTTTCTATTTCATTCAGAATTCATATGAATGTATTTTATTGCATTTTTCTGCTGATGAAAGCTAAAACCACGGCTGTTTGGCTAAAACCTTCTATGTCCATTTTGATTATTCTCATGTTTCTGCATAAATCAGCTCTATTGATCATCGCTCACTATCAGTTTTTATGGTTGCCTTATAATGGAATGTGTTAAAAAGTGCTTGTGTGTATTCAGGGTAAAACACAGTTTAAAGCACGTTTTTAATTTTCTGAAAAGGCAAATTTCTGGAGATGCAAGACATTTGTTAGACAGAAAAAAATAAGAGTTTTTAAAGAAACCAGTTCTCAACATTTTCTTTTTCCACCTATATGTATTATTTACTTAAAATGTTGATGTATTCTTCTACTTGAACAATTAAAATGGTATTTTGAGGATTAAAATACAAATATGGAATAGAAATAACATAGAAGTATCAGCTTATATTGTTACTAGGGGTGGGACTTGATTAAAAAAATTAATCTAATTAATTAGAGGCTTTGTAATTAGTTAATCTTGATTAATCACATTTTAATCGTTCAATACAATTTGCGCCCAAGCAATTTTTTAAATAAAAAATAATGTTAGTGAGGCACAGATGGCTTACTCACACTTTAATGAGTAGATTTTTGTTTGATTACTTTGGTCTCATTATAAAGGGATTGTGGGATTTGTTGGGATGTGTAAATATTAGTATATGTGTTATTGATGAAGTGTAAATAGACATGGAACATTGTAAATGTTGTGTACTGAACTGAACACTAGGTGGCAGCAGAGCACTGCTAATATAAATAGAGGTGCAGTGTAGAGTTCAGGGGACGTTCTGCTGAGGGTTACAAGATGAATGCTGTGTGTATGATTGTCCCTCTGGCTGTAATAAAGNGCGCATTCATCTCAATGCATTTCCTGCCAGCACTAATGGATGTTAGTCTGTTTTGGAGAGACAATGAAATCGAAGAAAGACAGGATTTCAGGCTCTTGTGGACACGAGGGAAAATCACAAATACAGTTAATCTCTTTGTGCTTCTGCGTATATCATACATGATTTGAAATTCAACATTGCCTTTGAATGCAAATCTTTCTCTACTCTCACCCTCTTTTTGGTTTAATGATGCAGTTGTCTGCATCCAGTTTGGAGCACAGCAATGTGACGCTTTCTGATCCTGTTCCTATTTCCTGCAATAATCCTAAGATAACTGTGTAATAATATTCCTAAAAATTTCCTCTATATGAAAACTAATATTTGCTTATTTCTAAAGGCGTTCAGGAGCATTTGTACTTGTGTGCTAAGCTGTGTTCACGCATGATGAGATTTGCTCTATCTCCAGCAGCTTTCACACCCAGGTGCAGAATCTGCCGCGTGGCTTGTTTACTGACTTTGTTTTTCTTTTTTGGCATTTCAAAATCCTCCTCGGTTCAAACAATATTTGTTATGTTTCCCTCTACCTGTAGTGTAGTTCTGACGTTTCCTGCAAGAAACACTTCCTCCCCTTGAGACTGCATGCGCTATCCTATATAACAAAGGAGAAAAATCACAACATAACAGAGAAAAGATCTTTTCTGCTAATTTGCTCCTTGAGTTTAGAAATGGAACAAAAACTTTAGGGGACTTTGGTTGAAAACCTGAATCTGAATATATTTTGATGATGGTTTGGATCTAATAGGTATCATTATAACTTTAATATTGCCACTTCCTAATTTTTTTGCCCCATTTGCATGACTCAAATCACCATCATAGGCTTCAGTCCTGGACAACTAACATGTTTTTTTTTTTAGCCAGGGCCAACATTGGCTATCCAATCATGTTAAAGTGATGCCATTTCTCCAATGCGCTTGCAAAAGTGCAGAAAACTGCATGATATTTGCTCTGTTTGTATCATTCTGCACTGATTCAAAGTCTACAGCAGCTAAATGCATTTGACTGATGGTGTTAAAAAATAACATGACTTTCTGCAGTATTGTATATGTAGATTCTTATTATTTAGACCTAATGTATACCAGGCTGTAAGTACATGCATTCTAGAGTTTCTGGAGATGTTTCATGATCACAATCAGTTTGAAATAGGATGAAATCAACTGTTTTTAACGAATTCAGTTGGTGTAAAGAATCAGCACATAAAAACTTCTTGGAAGTAGCATTAGGCTAGCTTGAACCATGTTCGGACCATCTAATTAAACATTTATCTGATATTTGTAATTTAAACTTTTTTTATTAAATAGTTATTTTTGTTTAAACGCTAGCAGACTAATGCATGTGAAGTGATGCCGAATGAAGCAGCTATAGCTAAAATGCACTTTTGGCTGCAGCTTGGCCTGACCCAGGTAGGCCTAGTGCATTTACGTTGGTGTTGTCCGTGTGGAGCTGACCGCTTTTTTCAGCCTGCTTCCCTGTGTTCTTTTCAGTCTGAAGCAACCATACACACCCACCTACTCTCTAAAAAACATTGGGTTGAAAACAACCCAATTTTAACCCAGCCACTGGGTAAATAGTGGTCGCACCCAGCACTGGGTTATTTTAACACAGAAATTTGGGTTATCTAATCAACCTAACTCATTGGGTTGATTAGATAACCCAAATATTGGGTTATTGTTAACAAAACCCTTGGGTTGATTCTACCCAATTGTTGGGTATTTATTTTCAACCCAGAATTTTTGTTATTTTAACCATCACTGCTGGGTTATAATAACCCAAGTAATGAGTTATTATATCTATCCTATTTTCCACACACACACACACACACACACACACACACACACACACACACACACACACACACACACACACACACACACACACACACACACATATAAAGACAACATTTCATGTAAAACCAACTTTTTTTCTGAAAAGGTTACAAGTGAAAAACTTAGTCAT
>SSNS01000241.1:703021-716848 GCA_006937985.1 Aphyosemion australe | reverse complement strand
GCCAATTAACCTCAAATGTATGTTGTTTTGTCTGTGGGAGGAAACTGGAGTACCTGGAGAAAACCCACTGTGAGGTAACGGTGCTATCAACTCCACCACCATGCAGCCTCACAAACTAAAAAAAGCTGTTTGTTCAACAAGTGTCATTCAAGTTTGCATTCTCATAAATCTGTGACTATAAATTCTACATGTAATCTCGTTGTGATACAGCAAAGAGGAACAAATAAATTGAATAGATAACACTGTGGCCCTTGTTCTGGCCTGAAGGCCAACACCATATTTTAAGTATTCAATGCTGCTCTGTTCATAATGTCTATGAAAATGACCCGCAGTGTGGTTCAGCATGCATAAATAATCTGCTGTGTTTCATGTTTAGTCACACGAGGTTCATTTTACTGCTGTGCTTTTATTTGCTTTAATGGTTTTAGTGAGAATATCGACAGGGAACCAACCAGACATTGTGTTGACATTTCTGATGAGCATACAAAATGTTTCAATATGTTTTGAGTTTGGTGTCATATGCAACACAATGAAAAAAGTTTGTTTTGTTTTCAAATGTGTATTAAAGGTGTGCTTCACTGAAAAAACATTTTTTAATGATTCTTTCTGATTATAATCAGTCACTCTGAGTTTTTCATGCAGGCTGAACATGAAAATAGTCTCCTACACCTATGTCCTGCTTTAGCTTCTGATGGAAAATAGACGTGAAACTCTAGGATTTGAATATCCCGACAGATCTACGTCACACTGTCACTTAACATTCATGGACTCACCCATCTTGACTCACGACGGGGAAGGCGGGGAAGGTTGGTTTAGCGTCCAGGAAACAGCAGAGAACGTCTCGACTAGTAGAAGCTAACCATTAGCATTAGCAACTTAACCACACAGCAGAACTCCTCCAGGCTTGTGTTATTTGTGGAGATAAAACATCAACATTGCAAGTCAGTGGTAGAGTCACGTTGCTGTTTTCCAATCCGAGGCAAGATGTCCAAATATCAGGAAATAAGACTCCAAATCCTGCCGTGTGCCACTCTCTGCTGCAGAAGACTCATCCGTGCTGATCCAAGCATTTCTGCTTTGTTTTTTTCCCCCCTAGTACGGCTTGCAAGGCATTCATTCCTACCAGAGACCACTGCAAATGTATTGATTGAATGAGTGAGCCACACCTTTACATTGAAAAAGTAATATATTACAGTTATGCTGATTTAGAAGTACTGTACTGGTCCCTTGCATCAAGAAAGTTGCCAGTTAAACACCCAACTGGGACTTTTCATGTTCTTCCTATGTTAATTTTCTCCAGGTCATTTGGTTTCCACCTTATCAAACGCATGCATGTTAGGTTAACTGGTGTCTAAATGGGAATATGAATGGTTATTTTTGTCTGTGCAGCTCTTTGATGAACTGGCGACCTGTCCAAGGTGTCCCTCACCTCTGGCCTAATGAACGCAGGGTGAAGGCATAAATTTACCTTTACCTTGAAAACAGGTAGAAAGAATGAATGGATTAAAAATAATGTTAATTTGTCAAATACATGTTATCACTTTTTAAAGATGTTTTGAAAAGCACATGTTGCAGCTGCATGTGCATTTTTCTGAATGTTTGACTATTTGTGTGAAAATTAATTAACCAAATATCACATTTTCTGTTAAATGTATTTACTAAAAGTTTTATGCCCAATAATGCTGTTAAAAAGTTTTAAAGTGTTAAATGTTGTTTGATAAATAATTTGTAAAAACAATTGCACTATTTGTGCAATATTGCATCTAAAGTACATCATAGACAAAAGGTACCTTTTGCAGGTGGACAGTCTGAGTGGAACCCCATCCTTCAGCCTGCATGAGCTGCTCTTGTATACCTGTGTACAACACAGTCCAACAAACCCAATTAAAAGAACAGAACAAGTGAGACAGTACAACTTGTCCCTGATAAAACTACTAATGCCACCCATCTCATCAAACATGGAGGCTTGCGTCTAATCTTGTAGCTTTAGGGCAGACCTGGAGGCCAGATGGCCGCACCCTTCCTCCCCTCAGGCCAGACTAGAGCAATTACTACTGCTGCTTCACACACAGACCTGTGTCACCGGTGCAATTAACAAGCTCCGGAGGAGCCTGGGCAACCAGTAATGGACAGAGTGTGTACACAGCATGAATGATGAGAGGAACGAGGAAGGACGGGGAGACGTGTGCATTGTATCGGGTTGCTAAGCTTTGGTGAAAAGTTAGCGTGGACGGATGAGGTCACATCTACATTTTAATGTAAGACATTGTCAGACATAAAACCAGTGGCGTGTCCAGGCCTTTTAAAATGAGGTGGCCCAGCATGGATGGCACCTATGGTTGTTGTTTTTTGCAGGGGTAGGGGGAGCAGAAATGATATAACCCCAAATTTTTTGCTGACAATGTGAAGTAAATTTAAATGGAACTCAGTGGGGTGGCATGTGCTACCCCAGGCCACTCCGTGGATGCACCCCTGCATAAAACGCCTCCTAAAATCAATCATCCATATTTTAGTTGACAACATAAATATATATTTTTTGTTTTAGATTTAATTATCCTTTCAGCCAGCAAACAAAAATATTTTCGCCACCCACCTCTTTGCATTCCGCATCCATCTTTGTTGTGAGGATGATTCATCACAGCTGTGACAGAGAGCGTATAATGTGTTACAGCTCCCACATGGTAAGGTGCTGCGGTGTTATCTGGGTGGAATGTTCATTTTATTCAGCGGCACGTTCCATTATCAGCTGGAGAAAACAGAGCATCCTGGTTCTTTACCACCGCAGCCACACCATCTAGATCACCACCATCTCTATTACCTCAGAAGTGACTGGTTTTATCAGCCGCCCTCAAAATACCCTCAAAAGTGAGGCGGTGCAAGCAAAAATGTTTCAAAAAGCAAGGGTTTGAGAGTTCAGGTGGATTTTTGCCTCCATGGCAGAAAACGAATGTAGGCGTCACGTTGTTTTTGAATACCTCATTTAAATTTCAAACCGAACACTTGTAAGAAATAATGGTCTTAATTTCCGTGATCAGTAGGGAAATTATGGTAAATTCTGTTTGTTAAAAACCCAACCCAGTTCTCTCCTTCATTTAAATTCCTCCATGAACCTTCTCATCTGTTGGTCTTTTGATCACAATATCCCTTTAGTCTCACTCCTTTCATCGTCTATAATTCCCTGACTTATTTAAGTAGGATGCTGGGAAAAAAAAGTCTCCAATGAGGTTAGAGAGACAGCGGCCTAAAGGTATCTTTGCTGAATCGAGTATCAAAGAGCGATGGATGCTGTCTGGAGCAGAGATGGATTCGTCAGCCTGTCTCGTCTTTGCCCAGTCATTGTTCATGAGCCCGGGTTGCTGGAGTGCTTTCTGTACCTGCCACTTCTGACAGATGCCTACTGCCAGTCAGTCTGAGATAGTCCACAATATCCATCCGCTTCCTGTTGCCAGGATCTCAGATGAGCCACAAAAAGGGGGAAAAAATGGCAGGAAATCGATTAATTTGCATTCTGCTGCTGCTTCACATGTGTTTTAGCCTTTATTTGGACACAGTATGTATTTGGACTTGATATAAAAATCACATCTCAGTGTCTTAGAACAAGATATTAAAAGATTCATCAAAAATCAAAATGCATCATTGCTTTATTGCAGGGCTGGGTGATATGGCCTAAAATCAATATCACGGTATATTGAGGAGTTCACCTCGATAACGATAAACGGACGATAACTACATGTATGTGCAAAACCAAAAGTTGTCCACTAGATGGGGCTGCCATGTGTATTACGTTAAGTCACGCTGGAGGTGGTGCAGCTTCTTAAAGGGACATGAACGTCGCCAACCTACACACCTTTTCATTTTTTTCATTATTGAATTTATTGACATGGGAAAAACGATGAGTCAGAAATTTCGATAAATTTTCGATTTATTGCCCAGCCCTACTTTATTTTCTAGACTCACTAAATGTAAAGGGTTTTCTTTGTTATCCCATGCTGCTAGAAACCTAGACCAATGTAGCAAAAATCTTTGCTCTGCAGGTTAGTCTACTCAGCATCAGCACGTCTAACATTCGCTTAAACAGTTTTTTGTCTGGCCAATCACAGCGCTCCAAGTTTGTTAGGCGGGCTTAACACTAGAACCATGATAGCAAAAAAAACTACAGATATGGCCGCGGCTCAGGAGTGGTGCTTGTTTGAAACAAGTTTGGCATCAACTTTGGACTATTTAGACTTGACTTTTCTTTGAAACATGAGCAGATAGAGGTTCTTACGTTCTTTATTTAGAAAAATTACGTATTTGTTGCTTCTTCAACAGTGTATGGCAGACGTCATTGTTCTGATTGGTCCTAGAGCTGTCCAATTGCATGCGGACACAGTTTGAAAGACAACTGTAGATTCTGCCCCGTAAGTCATGGCCAGACTATATACTTACATATATACTATGATGGCTTACCGGGCAATTAAAATGCAGGACTTGAGAAAAATCTTAAGAAAAAGTGGTTATCTGAAATTAAAACCTAAAATATTCAAAACCAAACAATAAATAAGCAAAAAATGTATGTAAATCCCAATGGAAAAAGCTATTTCGTAAATATTAGGCAATGCGTTCCAAATTAAAGTATTTGCATACATGCCACACATTTAAAGTGCTTGTTTTTTTTACTTTACTTCTACATAATCTTAGTTTATTGCAGTAGAAGTGTATTGAGGTTGATGGTATGGTGTAATTACAGCTGCAGTCCTGCGTGAATAAATTGAAAAATGCAACAGGGGATCACAGATTTCCATCCATCCATTATCTGAACTGCTTCATCCTCACCAGCTGGTCCCTGCCTCCAGTGTACATCGTCTGAGATGTGGGGAACACCCTAAACAGGTCGCTCGTCCATCACACGGCCACACAGACACAAATAACCATTCAAACACACATCGGGACAATCTTGAGTTTCCAATCAACTTAACATGCATGTTTTAGTTTGAGACGCCTTGTGCTGGGAGAAAACCTGCACATGCATGGGGGAGAACACGCCAACTCCAGGCAGAATATCAGTGCAGGTGTTATTTGACTTTCTTTCTATGAAGCAACAGTGCTACTAACTGCACCCACCATGCAGCCTGTGATCACAGATATGTGTAATTACATTTTATGGAGACAGATTATGTTATATATACTGAATTTCCTCTGCCAAAAACCAGCAAAAATAATGCTGTTTACCACCTCAGAGTATCTCAGAGTTCTACCAATGAATATTTATGCAACACCCAACTGAATATTTGGTGCATAACTTATCACATAGTATTAATATCGCAAAAATCTATACCTGTCTCCTAAGGTGTACCATTTAGTGAACAAGTAAACATTTTTACCACGGCTCTTTATTCTTGTTTTGCTGTAGATTTACTTTTGTGCTTACAATCTGTGATCACATGATTGAAATTCACTTGGCTTTATCTTGCAGCTACATGATACTAAAGTACCCTGGCTGCAAAACAAAAATCTAAATAATCCTCTCCTAACTACTATCTTTGATCCTTTTTGTTGTGCTTTGGTCAAACTGAAGCTCCAGCATTTCTGATTTCTGATGTAATATGTCTGAAGTTTCACCAGAGGTTGTATTTTTCCCATATCAGGGCCTGTCAAGGATGAGATGACTATAGGTTGATTTATGGGTTTTATCTGTTTATCGAGTTATGAAACCATTTAATCACGGCTAACCATCTCCGACAATTTAAAACAGAAAAAATGGTTAAATGAAGGGTTCAAAATGTTACATCTGAAGGCAAAACAAGCTTTTATTCTTCAGAATAAATGAGCTGTGAGTCAGTGTGACAGACAGTGGTTGGACTCGAGGCAAATAGTTGAAAATGCAAAAATCCTGGGGTAGAATTCCTGGAAAAAGGCCTATTCTTGTGTGAGTGAGTGAGTGTGTGTGTAAAAGCCAAAGAGAAAGATAAATAAAGTGCATTTACGATGAGCCAAGCAATAGATTTTCTTGAATATTACAAGAACATGTGATTTGAGAGAGGGTGGAGGCACGGGGCTCTGCAAATAAACCATCTGTACAGGCTAATGCATAGTCAAAAATCCTTAAAAGTGCACGCACGCACACATCTAAGAGAAAAATGAGCCCTTTTATTAGAGAAATCTTCCATTGCTCTTGCAGCTTTTTCATGCTAATAAACAGAATCATTAAGGAATGTCACAGTGGATCGGAGGGTGGTGGATCTGCTCCATTACTGCGAAACCACAGACTGCAACTGTCTTCTTAAAAGGATGGGAGAAAAACAGCGTCTATTAAAGGCAGCAATCAAAGCTGCATCTCCACTGGTAAGCACGTCACGTAGCTAATTCAATCTCACAAGCCATGAAGCAATTAATTCATGTCAATACAAATGCACAAATAGTCTTTTTTGCCCCATCAGGAAAGTGGAGGTCTTCCGGCTGTGTTCCTGTTTATTTGCTCATCTTTGTGCCCCTTTGTGAACATGCTCAGTGATGTGGACCTGGAAGAGCAGGTGTAATTGGGTGTGGAAGAAAAGAGAACCTTGTGGTCTCTCTGCCTAAATGAGATCAGACAATCTTCTCTCCACTTCCTCCACTGACACCAGGCGCCTTGCCCCCCTCTCAGATTTCTTATTATTGCCTCGAGGCATGAAAAAAATTGAACATAAGGAGATGATGATCGTTCTGTATTTGATAGCACAACAGCCTGCATCCCTCTGTGCCCGGTAGCCAGCTTAAATCAAATACAGTCATGATATAGAGGATTTAAGTGAACTGGACCTCGATCAGCAGGGTTTCGGTTCCCGAAAGATCCAAAAAGTCATTAAAGGGTGTAAAATTATACGCTGCTACCACATAGAGAGCAAGGAGTGGTGGTTAAATAAATATCCATGAATCAATGTCAAAGTCAATATCTCAATTATAGGCTAGCAGGGCACTTTCTGGCTAGATGAAGCATCTCAGGTAGAGCAGGTGCAATGCTAATGTGCTGCAGATGGCGTCTCTGAGAAGAGATGAGGGAAAGAAAACGACAGAGACAAAGGATTTCAGATTGAGGTTATGAGTTGATCAAAGTTGGATTGGGCGTGTTTGGAGGCGCGGATGTCGTCGACATTTAAATGCGTGAAGAGGCAAAGAGAGACCCTGGAGAGCTCTCCTGGTCTGCCTTCCGTGTTCCCAAACCTCCTATTCCCAGTCTTATCAAGATGTGCTGCTGCTTTGAATTTTAATGGAGGAAAAACCCTGAAATTCTCCCCTCCCCCACACTGGATTCTTTTTTTAAAGCCAGTTCATCACTTCTTCTTCTCCCCAACTGCTGTAAAGAACAAAAAAACCTCATAAGCATGCAATGATTGTTGCTTTCTGCTGATAAAACTCAGTTCTGCGTTTGAACTTTTAGTTTTTTACGACATGATACGAATAATTCATTCATGTTTCTTGAAAGGACACAGTTGTCACAGTCATCCGATCTCAAAAGTCTTTATTTATAGATTTAAAACCAAAATAGACAAATATAAAGAGATAAAAACATCACTGAGACGACCGTCTGATGTCGCAGCAGAGTACAGGATGGGCTCCTGCTGGTTTGTTTCAATAGGCTGTTGACACACCGATTCCCTTGGTAGGTGTACAGCTTTAGTGTATCTATGCAATGCCACATGTGGTGTCATGGTTAAACTCATCACACTTCCATTAATGAAACCCTCTTAAAATCTGATATTTAAGACAACAGAATAAATCATAAAGGAGACAAACTGCTGATATGTACAAAAACGTAAGCAGTGCATCATGAGTGAAAGCTGCGACTGAGCAGGTCAAAGTGAGAACTGCATACATTTCTCTCAACCGTAATCCGTCATGTGCTGCAGGCTGGCTGGGAGTAATGATCCTTTACATTACAGCACACACACAGTTGATAAATGCACAAGTGCATTTTCACATAGTCAAATTGCAGTTCGATTTTTATCTAACAAAGATTCAGCGATGTTTACTGGTCAATAGGTGTCAAAACGTCCCCCGATTCCTATAACAGATCCAACAAGCACGCGTGGAAATGTGAAAAAAAAATCATTCGGAACATAAAAGGAAAAGGCCACAGGATATATATCCTCCTTTTGTTCCAAAATCATCGTAAAACCTTTAAAACATGATGTTTAATGGAGTCTCTTAACGACTTAAGGCATTCGGGTTATCAGAGAGTGTCTAAATGGAAGAAGCAAAGTGATACTGCAAATAAATGAAGAGTATAAAGCATCGTGTCAACCCCCTGACATCTGTCGGGCTTAACAGATGCTGCGCTCAGCTGCCTACTCGAGCTCCTCTCCGAGTCAGCCAGCCTCACCAGTAAGCCAAGACTCTGACTGGCTGCGGAAATTGAGCCTGATGGTAATTGATTGCACATAACTTGCGCGCTTCAATTAATGAAAGTTCGTAGTTAGTGAGGAATTTTAAAAAAAGGAGGAAAGACGTAGCCATCCATAATTGTCACAGCAGCCTTCCTCAAGGTCAGTTTATTGCCAAGGAATGGGGGTAGGGGGGCTGGCCAGACAGCTGGATGGAGCAGATTATGAAGGACAGATGGATGCACAAGGATCATATCAGGGGGCGTGGTCCATGGATGGTCCAGAATCATTGTCCTCAAAGTCCTGAAGGTCCATGGGATTTGCCCTTGGCTCTGGCAACCTGGGAGAAAAAGAAAAAAAAAGTTTGGAATCACTTATGAAATTGTTCAAGCTCTTCTTCTCTTCCCACTTTCCTAACCACCACCCGCATTCACCCTCCCAAACCCAAACCCCACCCACCTGCACACAAATTATGGAAATATAATAAACCTTCGCAGAATGTAATCAGCTTCAATCAAGCTGCGCCTTGAGTAGAAATCATTCATTCCGTTGGTTTTATATTAGCAGCTGTGGTGTGACAGAGACAAAGTGAAAGCTGGATCACAGGGACCCGTAGTAATCTGAGCCCGGCTGATGGAGATAGTCCACACTAATCATAAACTCTAATTGGACGCAACGCTGCGAGGGTGGCAGAGCTCTGCCGTTGCCTCAGAGGCAGAGCTTCTGAAACGTTCCCGACTCCAAATATCCATGTTTTCCCTCCACATTCATAACAAGATCAGCAGGTTTTCCTAAACACACACATTCACCGTGTGAGGATGCTGTTTCAGTCAATGATATTTGAAGTATGTCATTTATTCTGCACTCTTTTCACATCTTTAAAACAAAACAAAAACAGAACAGGAAGTATTCAAACACATTTGTTAGATTATACAACAGAGCTAAAAGAAGACAAGGGAAAGTTCTGATCTGCAGGTTTAAATGTACGTAAGCTTCTAGTAAAAAAGTTTATCTTTCAAGGTTAGTAATCAGATTACATGTTATCAAAGCAAACCCTGAGAATAATTTAATCAGCTAATCAATCAAACAAGTGCAGATGCTTTGTAACGATATTGTTTCATGACAAGAATAAAGTAGGCCTGTGCAATATAATAAAATCTATTCTATCCCACTCCCCTTGAACATGCTCTGAACAGCAATTGTTATTCCTGTTCTTTTTTGTTTTTATTTAAATATATATATTTTTATTGTATTATTTCTTTTATTTCTTCTGATAGCTTGCTTTACTTTATCAGAAATTTCACTCACTTGTTCAATAAACCATTCATTCATTCATTCATTCATTCATTCATTCCTTCATTCATTCATTCATTCATTCATTCATTATTCAATGAATAAATAAAATTATTTTAATAATTAAATTTATCAATTGTGCGATCTATATCATTTATCTTGTGGAGATGCTAAATAAACTGTACAGCAAAAAAAATTAAAATCCTTTGAATGAATGAGCGTTTATGAGAGCTGAGGTGAAGAGGTGTGCTGCAGGAAAATTATACATTAAAAACAAAGTTTGTAGCAAAACAAAACTGCATTTATTGTTTTGAGAAAAACTCTTGTTTATGAAATTTTGTTGGTGCACCACTGACCAGAACTGCAGCAAATGTTGCATCAGAACACAGAAGATGTGAGCTAAAGTTAGCCTAAGTTTGCTTTGGTGAAATTTAAAAAGAAAAGTAATCACGTTTGATTGAGTACTATTCATTTCTGATTTAACCATAAATACTGTACTGCTTTCCCTGTGGTGAACTATTCATTACATTTACAGAAACTGGACTATATTGTGCTCCATCTAGTTATCAGGACAGAAAGAACGTACCCGGATATGAGATTCTGGTCCTATAAAGAACAATCTGTCAGTCAAACATAAAACGGTTTGTCACACAAATGTTGCACAAGACAATAAATAAAAACAAATGACTCATCTCCAACATGTGAGTAATGTTTGTGTTTGCGCTGCTGAATGCTGTTGGGTCTGCAGAGATCGTGTTCATAAATAATCTAGTCGTAATCATCTGCCTTCTTATTTTTCTCTGCCAACAAAAAAACCTACAGACATAAAAGCTAATAACTAGTCTGTAAAAACTGATGAACAAATCAGAATTTGGTAAGAACAAAACACCGTGCTGCATTTAAAACAAGTATCTGTATCCTGAGCCCCTTTTCTGCTGCAAGCCGACTCATCCATCATAATGAAAAATGTTTTAGTTATTGAACAGCATAGTTACATTTGTTAGCTTTTTTAAACTAAAGAAATTTTTATTGCTTTTACCTTTTTACCTTTTGTAACACAAGTTAAGTCACAGTTAAAGACCCAAATAGGAGGTAATACCAAGAAAACAATAAGAACATGAACATATACACCCCATACAGTAGCTCGAGAGCAGACTTTTGATGGAGTAGCCGAAGTGCCAAAAAACAAAAAGCACATCGAGTTAAATAGCAAAGGTTTTAATTTACAATGCAATATTTTCTCTCATGCATTTGTTAAAGTAACAGGTGTTTTTTAAACGTTAAGCTAGAGCTTTAACATTGATCTCAGTGACTGTTGAGTTAGAAACTTCACCAGTTTCATGGCACCACTCTGCAGCCCTCTGCTGACCAAAACCTGCACTTGATAGTTTAGTGGAGCGGGTAGGTGTTCTAGGGGGAGCTCTTATACCTGCTTTATGTTAGCTGTAATGTTAGCGGTTAGCATTTTCAGTTCGCCGATCGTCAATAAAAAGTACAAGAAGAAAAAGAAGTTTGCTTTTTCTGTTGGCATCATCGGAGCCTGGAAGTAAAACTAAGAGAGAAATGTCTTTGGAGGTGAAGCAAAGAGCTAAAACCAGAGTGAACATCGACGCGGCCTACACTAGTTTGAGGGAGCTAAAGGAGGCTACAAAATCATGGACTGATGGTGACCTGGCTTTGTTGCTACTGGACTTGTAAGTAATAATATTTTTTGTCCAACAGTGTGGATATTTTTACTTCCTGGTTTATTTTAGTATTAGTTGGCTCATGTTAGTGTTAGCTCGTTGTTAGCACTAGCTACAGCAGGCTGCAGCAGGGTTGTTTATGACAATTGTAATTCCACTTTCAACCAGTAGGGCGGAGGAGCAGGAAACTGCTTACTGTTACTTTAATATCTTCAGAGAGAAAAATATTTTTTTTACCTTTCGCTCCTATCTTCTTAGTCCGCTGAAAATAATCTTTTATTTGAACTCTAAAATAATTTGTCTCACATATTTATAAGAATGGTCGTGTCCTAAAGTCAATATAAATTCTTACATTTTGTACAAGCGAAGTTTAGAATTAACCAAAAGACATCTTCTCCAAATTGAGATATAATCAATAGTCAACATTTCATGAGAAGGCTTACAGGAAGAGATCAATAACAGAAGATGGATGGATGGGAAAACACTGTACCCGCAAAATCTACGAGCAATAGAAATGTAGTTTGTTTAGGACAACTGAAAATGTTTCAGGATGAAGACAAACAAGCAGGATGATTAGTAAATTCAAACAAAATTCCAGAATGTTATAAAACATCCTTCCGTCATTCCCTTCCTCTCACAATAAAACCCAAGCATCCCTGTTTTCCTCTGAAGCTTCCGCGTGCTTCGGTACTGCTCTACCTTGACATCCTCTGTCTTCCTGCCTATGCAATATAAATCACAATCTCAGAGGAAAAAAAAAATATTAAAAAAGCTGCTAATAAGACTCTCTGAGCTCTGCTTCCTGAGTATTTCCTGTCTGACACACTTCTTCTGTCGGCAGGAACGTCTCTACTCTTCCAGGACTGCATCATCACAGCACACGCTTTAATAAAGGTTTCTAATCTAAAAACTATAAACACAAGGACTCATATTAGCACTTGGAGACAATTTTATGAGCAGGAATTTGAAAATCTTTAGAAAATTGCAGCAAAAATGATCAAGCGGACTAAAAATTCAATAAATATTCATTTCCAAATAACTGGCTGCCAAATAATTATGATATTGGAAAGAGTGTCTACACATGCAGGATAATTACTGTGCAGCTACAACATCTCTAGTAAGTATACAATGAAGACATTAATTACACAATAAATTAGTATGTGAGGCAAAATTGCCAATTGCACTCGCTCCCATCCACTTCACCGGTTTAACACTAAAGTATTCACTAACAGCACAAAGCGGTGAGATTACGTTTCCATCACTACAATGCACACAAGGCAAAATGGAGCTAATCTTCTCTCACACTTTCATCCCATCTGAGGTGATATTTAGAGTAAAATGTTAGCAAATTCAGTTCTGAAAGGCAACGTTATCTTGGATCTCCAACCAAAACCTCCTGCACACACACACAATGAAAAATATAATTACACATATATTCATATGGCACAAAGTGAGTCTCTGTTCAGGCAAATTAACTATTTATATTCAGACAGTCTTCGCTAAGCCTTAGGACACATGAATAATAACTTATTTATCGCTCACGCAGGAAAAAGCCTTTTACTAGAGAGAAAATGGCAGCAAATACCACGGGAGGTGGAAAAAAAAGAGATTTACCATAAAACAAAGTGTCAGTTGGTGGTTGATGAATTCATTTTAACTTAAGGCCTTTGTTTGCTGTTTTATCCTCTTTTTCTCGCCCCTTCATTTTCGCTGTCCTAAATAAAAGAGCATTTTCTTGCGTGTGTGTGTCCCGA
This sequence comes from Aphyosemion australe, assembly GCA_006937985.1. Classification (NCBI taxonomy): domain Eukaryota; kingdom Metazoa; phylum Chordata; class Actinopteri; order Cyprinodontiformes; family Nothobranchiidae; genus Aphyosemion; species Aphyosemion australe. Next base: position 703,774 of record SSNS01000241.1, on the reverse strand, counting down.
TGGCTGGGTTCTTTCCCTCCATGACTTATTCATAGGCTTTAATGCAGTCGATGTTTTATTGATCAGGAACCATCATTGATGTGACCATTGCCTGTGGAAAAAGAGCCGAGCCGACGGCTGAGAGGGTGACCACAGAAGCGAAACCGGCCCGAGCCTCGCTGAAACATACCAGCCGCTCTTAAGGGTGATGGATGGACAGCAGCCATCGAGCGTGGAAATTTGGAACAGCGAGGGGGAGAATGAGAAAGAGATCAGAGCTTAGATAGGATTGATCGAGAAGAACAAAGCTAATCTTACTAATGTCTCCTCTCTGAGTTAAACAGAAAAGTTTCTCCAATAGCTCTAAAGAGAAGCCATCACTCATGCCAGAAAACCTCTGGCTCCTCATGGGGAAAACAGGGTGGGAGTGTGCATGATGCTGTCTAGACTCTGACTTTTGCTGCTTTCCTTCTTTTTTCCACTTTGGCCCTTTACCCTGTGGAGGCTGATGGGAAAAAGAGGGGCCCTCGCCTTGATTAAGTTTGAATTGCATGCTGCAGGACTCCAAAGACATCTTTCAGAAATACTCCCATCATGCTGTGGCAGCACTGCCAGCTTGCTCCAACCTCATTGCCATATGAATAATCACATAGCCGTAGCTCGGATATGCTAAATGAGCCTCAGAGTTAAGTGTGTGCACATAAAGATGGAGGGATGAAAAAAGGCAGGAGCTGACGAGTAAATTGAGGGTTGCCTATAGGGGGGTGAGGTTCT
>SSNS01000241.1:654937-702951 GCA_006937985.1 Aphyosemion australe | reverse complement strand
TATCTCATTCTGCTAACTTTGACAATTGAACTCATTTTCAACTTCACTTCAGTTCTAATGCATGTTCATCATTTTCAGCTGCTAAATTCACAGTTCAGCTAATTGTGAAAATGTAACTATTAAACTATTCCTACTCAAATACCAGCTGTTTAAACATTTCAGCTGTCCAGTTTTTTAAACTGTGTACTGAGATTTCAGTTTTCTGATGTTTAGATTTATTTTCTCTTTTCTCCACTTACTTATTTGGCTTTAATACACTTGTTAGTGATTTTTTGCTCCTAAATCTTTCAATCTTTTCAGCTCATTTTTACAATTACGCTAAATGTTCGCAGCAGAAAACTGCTTATTTCAGTTCAGCTACTCAGCTATCAGTTTCAAAATTCAGCATATCCTGCTAATTTCACAATTCAACTAATTGTGAAAATTTAACTACTTATACTCAAATATGAGCTGTTTAAACATTTTAGCTACTCAGTTTTTTAAACTATGTTTAGAGATTTCAGTTTTCTGCTGGTTCGGATTTTTTTCTCTATTCTCTACTTACTTTTTGGGCTTTTTAAAACTTTTTAGCAATTTTTGCTCCTAAAACTTCAAATACATTCAGCACATTTTGACAATTAAGCTTAGTTTTAGCTTCAATTCAGCTGTTTCAGCTATCGTATTCAGCAACAAAGCATTCAAACGTATTTCTGCAAGAAATGCAATTTATCTAGTTACTATTACTGTTGTGCAGCACTTTGAGGTAACAATGTTGCCATTTAAATGTGCTATAGAAATAAAGGTTGACTTGACAAATAAGACTCAATCCTGCCTTCTGAAGCTACTTTCTCCTCCAGCTGACTTCTCATCCTCAAACAGGACCAGAGAACAGCTTACAAGACATTCATTCCTACTAGAGACCACTGCAAATGTATTAAAATATGAGTAAAGTTGACCTCACCTTGCTAGTAGCTAGAACATTTTGTCTTCAGAAATACTTCAACTCTTCATAAATTCAACAAAGTGTTGGAAACATTCCTCAGAGATTTTGGACCATATTGACCTAATTGCATCACATAGATACTGCTGATGTGTCATATCGATGATGTGAATCTCCAGTTCCTCCACATCTGATAGATTCTGAACTGAACTGAGATCTGGGAGTGAAGTGAGCGTCTTCTCATGTTCAAGAAACCAGTTTGAGATACTTTGAATTTTGACGTGGTGCATTATCCTGCTGGAAGCAGCCATCAGAAGATGGGTCCACTGTGGTCATAAAGGGATAGACATGATACTCCAAGAAAATACCCCCATACTATACCAGCAGCAGCCTGAACCATTGGTAAAATGTTGCAGCTGGAATGGAGACTCAATTAACCAGGAAATGTTTATTTTCAATCTCTTATCCAGTTCTGGTGATCCTTTGTGAATTTTAGCCTTAGTTTCTGTCTTTCTAGGTAAAAGAGATGAAACCTGGTGTTTTTTTTGTAGCTGATCTAGTCTTTTAACCTTTAAGGCTAAGCATGTTGTGTAATCAGAGATGGTATTCTGCAGCCCTTGGTGGGGAATGAATAGGTTTTTCAGCTACTGCTGCTTTTCTATCTACTCAAACCAGCCTATCAATTCTCCTCTGGCAATATGTTTTTATCCACAGATCCGCCACTTACTGGGTATTTTCTCTTTTTCAGCCCATAAACCCAGGAGATGGTTGCGGGTGAATATCCTAGTAGATCAACCGTTTTTTAAAAAAACTCAGACCAGGAAGTCTGGCACAATCACGCCACATTCAAAGTCACTTAAATCCCCTTGCTCTCCCTTTCTGGGGTTCGTCCATCATCTTCATCACGTCTAGATGCCTAAATGGATTGAGAAGCTGCCAAGCAATTGGCTGATTTGCTATTTGTGTAACCAAGCAATTCAACAGATGGACCTAATAAAATGGCCAGTGAGTGTATTATTCCGGTGTAGGATGTTCATTTTCTGTCTTTATGCTATGAAATTAATCTAACTGTCCTAGAAAGCTGTAGATCCACCTAGTGTTTATACAGTCTAGTCAACAAAGTAGCCCTGTTTTAATGCTGGTTTCTTTCATCTCTGAGCTTGCTGATGGAAGTGTAATCTAGAAACAGTCCCTGCTGAGACCTTTCATCAAGAACAACCCTGTGATCTACCCAACACTTTGAACTCTGGTGATAATAAAAAAGGGGAATTTCAAATAGCGTTGTTTCCTGATATAGAGAAATGGGAAAGAAAAACCTAAAGGCGCAGATGAGTGACACAGAGAGGTGGAAAAGAAGCCAAGAAAAATAAAACCTATGCAGCAGTGCTTTGGAAGGATAAATGTCAGAGCAAACGGTGGAGAGCCAAAGTAACATCAAGAGGGAGATATCACTGTGATCGAGAACTGCTGCCGAGACACAAAAAGGCTATGTTCAAGCCTGAAAGCATGGCTCTTAGATGTGGAAGGAGTTTCTCTAATAGTTGTTTCAGGTCACAATGAGATGCAGTTTGAACGCCGCCAGCCCCATGAAAAGTCCAAAACATAGAATTGTGTCTTTTATTTACAGGTTTCTTAAAATAATTGCTAATTGCAATAAAAAAAAAAAATTCCAAATGTTTTCTTTTAAAGAAAACCGATCTCTTTACAACATTCAAGAGGTGAGAAGCTCTGAAAAGACAGAAACAGATGCTACTGCAAATTGCAGGGATTTTAATAACATGTTAGCGAATATGTTCTTGTGCACATTACCAGAACATCTGTAGAGCCACTTCCAACCAGTTCATGCAGGAAGCTACATGCTGTGTTTTCACCAATGTGATCTTATTATTCCATCAAAATGTGAAGAGATATTTATTGTAGAAAAAGGCATAAAAAGACAATTAAGTCATTTAAAGTAACAGCTAAATGTTTATCCTTTCAAATGTAGCTTTATTTTGTTTTTCTAGTTTCTTTAGGGAAAGATAGATTAAAAGTGCACCGGGGAAACATCTCATAAATTATTTACTTTATTTCTAATTACAGACGTAGGTTGTTGATTAAATGTTGTAATCCAATACGCTTGAAAAAACATTTTCGAGACATAAAAGATGTAAAGAAACAATCTCTTCACCATGGAATGTTAAATTTGCAATAAAACAATATTTTTTTTAATTAGTGTTTAACTCTTGCAGGATTTTGACAGCCTAGAATCTAGACCGTTATTTGCCGAAGCAAAATAATTTTGCTTTGCATGTCGGTCTAGCAACGCTCCAATGGAACCTCTGCAGCCCCAGCCAATCACAGCACGTTTATTCAGAAAAAAACTATATCTTCCCTGCTTCTTCCACGATGTATGACGGACTGCGTCGTTGATCCATAGTGGTCCAATCACAGCTCTATTGGTTTCGTGGGCCAATCACAGTGCTCTATCAGCCAGGTGGGCGGGATGTTAGTGCAAATGAGTGAAACTAAGATGGCGGTGGCTCCGTAGCGCTATAATCACAGCACTCTGTTGGTGGGCGGGAAGTTACTGAAAAAACAAAAATGGAAACAGCTCGTTTGAAATGGATTTGGCATCGACTTTGGACTATTTAGACTTGGGCTTTTCTTTGATTAAAGAGCAGATAGAGGTACTTAAATTTATTTAGAATAAGGATGTATTTGCATCTGCTTTGATGGAGTATGTCATGTACGTCATGTTGTTTGTTATCCAATAGCACGCGGAGACAGTTTGAAAGACAACCATAGATCCCGCCCCACGACTGAGAACCGTCAATGGGTCATGCCCAGACTATATAATCTTATATATAGGACGGCTTGCCAGGCTAGGATTTTGACACTTTAAAAAACGGTCTTCCATCAGCTTGTTCACATACTGAGGTACACGACCCTTTACTGCTGTTTTTTGTGTGATTCATGTGCTGTGTTCATGAATTCTGCTCTATATGTAGGTTGCAGTATGACGCAGTTTGACAGAAAAACACAAGCTGTGTGGTTATGGCTATTTTTAAAAATTCTGTGGTGTTTGGCCTGTTTTTCACAAACAGGTGTGGTTTTTGAGGCTGCTTTATCAGAATTTCATCTCTATAATACAGTAAAATTAAGGTTTAAAATATTAAATCTTGAGGTAGTTTAAAGGTAGATTTATTTTCCCTGATATTTTTGCAAATATCCTAAAAGCAAATGTCCTGTCATAGCAGAAAGAAAACGTCTGAAAGGAAGACGATGGTTTTTTGATGAGTGAAGACTCCATTAAAGATTCCACAGTGAGAAGCTGCAGTGTGGGCACAGGTGCAGATTCTGCAGGTGGACGCCAGAAAGAATGAGTCACAGTTTGGATTTATTATAGTTCAGCTGTTTTACCTTCAAACCATTGAAACACGGTACACTGCTGCACTAATTTAGCATACAAGAGCCTGGATTGTACATTGCTTTGATAATTATTATTAGTTTTTGCTCAGATGTATGCCTACCACATTTAATTAGACTGCAGCAGTGGGATCAACACCACAAAAATAAAAGTGTTATTCTGCTGCTACTGTAGCTGTGTCCAAGGTTGCTTGTATACACACACAACTACTCCACAAAGCAGACACATGGGGATTCATGCCTTGAGGCAAAGAAAACAACCAAAGCACTGTTCTTCCACCTTGAGATGTGAGAAAAATCTACAGGGGAGTCAAAACTCCCTGAGCATTTTAATGACAAATCTCTGAATCTCTCCGAAGTCTGAATGTCTGCTGCAATCTCTTGGTTAACTTTAAAAAACTTGCACAAACTTTCCCTTTTTTGTTGTGTGACATTCATATCAAGAATCTTTTTTGGAAGACCTTTACGTGTCCTGTATAACCCCTCTTCTCCATTTTAGATAATTGCCTGATACTTCTGAATACAGCAACTATCAGTAAAGTTAAAAGCTAAAGTCCCATTAGTCATCATCGCATGCTGGTGAAATTACGACTCTGAATATGACCCATCCCCGTGGGGAGCTGCAGACACAGAACTATTTGGAACTATATAGGAACTATTTGGTGGTTTAACCCCCCAATCCAGCCTCTTAATGCTGAGTGTCAAGAGGGGAGGTATTCGGTGCCATTTTTAAAGTCTTTGGTATGACCCGACCGTGGATTTGAACCCACAATCTCCCAGTCTCAGGGCCAACACTCATACCACTGAGAAGATATCCTGTGATACAAGTAATGAGCCAGTAGTGCTTATAACATTCATATCTCTCCAACTGTACATTTCCATATCACATTTTATAACTTCACTTCCTCAGCAGGCCATCTGACTTGTGGTGTACCCCAAGGGTCAGTGTTTGGTACCTGTCCATTCTTCTTTTCCAATGGCTTTTATTCAGTTTATTCAAAACCACAGACATTTTATTTTTATGCAGATGACTAGGCAGTGCCAAAACAACATACTATATTACTATTAGAGCATAAAAAAATATTTTAATTATACTGACTAAATGCCACTAACACAGATAATCTGCCTCTTTTGATCCTTTTATTAAGACTTTTCTTTGAAGAAATATTGCAACCTACTGTGGTGTCTCTACACCTCTCAAAAGTCTTAATCAGTTCACCGGAGAGGCAAAGAGACAAATCATGACAACATGCAATGCATCATGGCATAAAGGACAGAGACCTGGTGGATGTTTAATGTGACCCTCTGTGTGCACCACAGCCTATTCATCACAACAAAATGGGAGCGCCAAGGAGAATCCATCTAATCATCCACCTGATGTATTACCTCAAGCAGAACCCAATCAAAATCTCATTCTTCTATGCGATTATTTTGAACAGATCATCACAAAATGTGGTTTTTACTACTACAATCTAAGTTTATGGTTAGACAATACAGTCATGATGTGACAAATATGTTCTGCTAAGGACGGCTCCTCATGTGTAAAGCCAGTGTATCGCACAGAGCAACATGTCAGTGATGCAGAATAAAGCTGAGTGCTGATGCTCACCCAATCAGAATAATCACATTGCTTTGTCTTGTTGCAGCACGTGTAAGTAGTTTCACCCCTTCATAAACAGAAGTCCTACTCCGTTAGACGCAGGTGCCCGCTGTTAATCGTGCACAGGAATTAAAGTAGAACCTTTCAGATAAGAGCATTAAACAACCGTAAAGATTCTATCTCACTTTTGCTCATTTTACCATTTCTCTGGGCACGAGAGAAATTAAGGAATTAATTGAGGAGAACCTAAGCAATCATATCCATGTCTCCCAATAATGAAGCAGCTCAAAGAATGTGACAATAAAATTGACCAAATCATAAAGAAAAGGGATTGAATCAAGGGTCTCATCCCTAAAAGCTTCACTCCACCAAGGGGGCTTTTAATCTATTAGCAATCACTTTGAATATTGCACTCTTTTAGGGGGAAAAAAAGTGTTCTCTCACATTTTCTACAGCCGTTATACTATAGGTCGCAAATTACATGGCAATAAATGACATTAAGGAGATCCCTTAAAGGAGAGCACAGACAAGATAATGGAATCACTTTTATGTTCCTCCAGTGAATAACAAAGAGATTCAAGGGGACAGATATGTTGGATTTAGTCGGCTAACAAGATGTTCGGTCTTCTAAATGCTGGGGCATTATTTTCTGATATTTCACTTCTATTCACGAGGACATTTTTAAAACACACAAACTATATGAGGGGAAAAAGAGTTCAACAAAGAACACAAAGAGCCACATATTCTGGGCTACTTGACTCACTCTGTGTGGTTACATGGACATCTAAGTTGAACTAGGTCGATCTAAAGTAATAAACTGGGAGTCTTTATTCTAGATTACATGAAGGTCGTGCCACTCCGTTACATTAGGTGGCGGTGTGCCCTTTTGTGTCAGAATTCTTCTGGTTAGCTTATAGCAACACAAATAGAAAATAAATGCTGGCAGGAGTGAAGCAGATGAAGTTAAAACAGGATATGCACAATGGTCGAAGGAATGAACAACAACAACGCTGCAGCACAGCTTATTTATTATGTACTGTACTGTTTGATAGTGTTACATGTGCTTCCGCAGTCTTGTCACTTCCAGAAGTTACCGGTATCAGCTCGACCGAGCCGTTTACATGTAGATGAAGTTGGGTTCCTACCACTTTATCTGGGAGCACATGTTTGATTAGAACTAATTTGCCTAAGACTAAAGCCTACTGCACATCGGAAGCATCAGTGTCGCGGATCGGCAGCGGAACGGTTTACTCGCGATTTTCACTGCTTGCCAGTGCACACTGGGAGAATCTCAGCTCGCTTTACTCACTGGACTCGCGAGATCACAAAATCCCTCGAGACTTCCGCCATCCTCCTCGCTTGACTTGCAAGATCACATGATCCCTCGAGACTTCAAAGATCACGGTTTGTTTATGCCATCCGCCATTAAACCAAAAAGAAGGAACTCACGTTTGACATCGCTGTTTGATGGCATGTATAATGTTCCTCCTCTCCACTGCCAGGATTAAACCCATAAAAAACACGCCGCTGCATTTCTCGAACGATGCGTTAAGTTAATACGCCGTGAGGTCACACATAATCTACATAGATAGGAAATCACATTTGAAAATTACCATTTTACACTGAAACCGAGTGTGATTTCCTGTCTAGCCCTATGTTAACTTCGGAAATTGACGCATCCCAGAAGCGGCATGCGGCAAAAATAGAACTTGATCTTATCTTTAGTGGCGTGGCGCAGCGTGCCGCTTCTGGGACACGTCTGAAAATTGCAGTGTCCAATTTGCCGCAACATCAAGGCGGCATCTGGGAGCCAAAGGTCGTTTATAAGAGCTCAGACCGTGGCGGTAATGTTGTGCAATCATGTCAGTTTTATAAAAGATTATGTGATGGCGGCATAAAGGAGGTATGGGGGCGGTCTCTACGCTGTCGCGGACTTCCGTGTATTTTGGACATAACTTGCTTTTTATTGCGATCGAAGCTGTGTTCCTTAAGTTTTTTTCCCCAGTCAGCTACAGGTGTGTGTGCTCCACAGTCCCTGTGAGCTGTCAGATGATCTGAGCTGCTGATCTAACGGAGAGAAGCTGCTGGAGCTCCGCATCGCTCCAGTTTATCATCTCAGCTGATTCTGTTTACAAAAACAAAACTTATGGCCGTGTTTACTTTCATTTTCAACATAGTTCCCGGCCGGAGCTCGGCAATAATTCATCACATGGTCATGACACCACCCTCTTTTGCGCCAAGGCTTAATGTGCGTTTATAAGACCGGCTAAGCCGCAATGTTACCGCAATATTACTACCAAGCGTGGCGGCACAAATGCCGCAAAATTCCCGCAACGTGATGCCGCCATGGCGCGTTCATAAAAAACATGTTGCGCTGATTTGCCGGCACGTTGTGTCTTATAAAAGAGGCTACTGAGTGAGATAAAGCAAGACTAGCTTACTAATTCTGATCATTTAAAAGAAATTGGCGAAAAACTGGAGCCAATCTAATGCATGACTATCTCTCCATGACAAAGCATCTGTTAAAAGGGCTGGCTGATATTTTAAACATAAAAAAACATTTTCTTTACTTAGTAATCATGATAACTCTTTAAAATAGAGTCTGACTATGTGACTTTATTGTGACTGATCATGTCCCGTTACAGTGACCTAAGCAACACCAATCAAATGCAAAAGAAAAATTCTGACTCGTCATTCCCTTGGCTGGATCAGATGTTTATCATAAATAATGTAACAATCCTTAGGTGAAGTTGAGACTTATGTTTGATGACTGTAAGAAAAAGTCTGCTCAGGCTCCAGGGCAGTGGTTACCAGACATCTCAGCCTTTACCTTAATAATAGTTGTGGTCCCAAATACCACCTGTTGGACAAAGATTGCGAGAAAACTGTACAAATTCACTACAACACAACCTATTATTGAATCCCAAAACCTCAATATGATTCATAGCAGCAGGGGAGGGAAAATTGCATTTTCAAACATTGTAATGGAATGTGTGCATTTACATAACTGCATTAAAAATCGGATAAGGTTGTTTACAGAGAAAAGTCCCAGGACTATGGATAAATGATTCATTACAAGCAGTCAAAACTAAATATTTAAAGAAACATGCAAACTTCAAATGTACATCTTTGGCTTAAATTGAAATTTCTGTCATATGTGTAATGCTCCTTTGAAGTCTAATTCTCCAGTTCATAGGCGTAAGAAAGGAAGAGAAGCACAGAGATGTAGTTTAGTTCTCCTTTTTGTAGCACATAGAATCATCCAACAAAGAGCCAATTTTAGTCTTTTACAAGAATAAACCTATCATTGCTTTTTATGACTTATTTGGCTTCAGTCTGAAATTTTATATTCAATATTTGTACATCACAATAGCTGCGTTTACATGTGCAAAATACTTTTAATCCGATCGTTATTCAGATTAGAATATGACTGTGCACATGGGCCCTGGAAAAATGAATCCGATCATGTCAAGTGTTTACAATCGTCATACGTTTGATCGGCATAAATCATTTTGTCATGGGCAGAACGATCCAATACACCAAAAAAGGTCGTAGAAGAAGAAGTAGCGGACTTCTGCTATAAACAAACATGGCTGTGTGCATGTCAAAATGGAGCAGTACAAAGTTCTTCAGAGCGTGGTTTTATTTTTAGTTCTTAGCAACGCATTTGTGTCCGAAACAGACCAGTTTTGTTTCACGCCTGCATGCTTTCATCCAACTTCTGTAGACGGCGAAATAATGTTAAAACCAGCTCCGGTGGCCTAGTGGTAGAGTGTCCGCCCCGGGACTGGGAGATCGGGGTTCGAATCCTGGTCGGGTCATACAAAAGACTTTGGAAAAAAATGGGACCCAATGCCTCCTCGCTTGACACTCAGCACTAAGGGGTTGCATTAGTTCCCGAGCGCAGCCACAGCTGCAGCTCACCGCTCCCCACCAAGGGCATGGGTCAAATGCAGAGATGTAATTTCACCAGTGTGTGATGATGATTTGGGGCTTTAACTTTAAATGTACGTAAACGTACCACGTAACTGACATGCGCAGTAATGACCCACAATCAGAATAAAGCCTAATTTATACTTCTCCGTCAGCTCCCAGAGGCAGAGTCACGCACGCATTGACGGAACCGTTTTGCTTTTGAACTTCTCCATCACCTGGAGAGTGCTGCAAAGCAGTTCCCCGCCAGGACAACAGAGGGCGTATTGCTTTTCTGGGGAATCCTGTCATGTATCCGGTCCAACATGGTGCATTTACAGTTTATATTTGCAGTTTATATTGTGCTTTTTTGCATTTAAGAGACTTTTTAACACAGACAAACTTGTCCCTCATTTTCTTTCACCTCTTCATGCGCTTGTCACCTCTAAACCAGGTTTCCCTTCATTTCCGTCCACGAATAAAACGCTTGCTGTGCATCTTTATACTCCTCCAGTCACGGGTGAATAAACGTTCATATTTTCGGAGTTTTACTGCGAGGTATTCTTCAAGCTGCTCCGTGTCTGCCGCTAGATATCGTGGGCTCTCTTTTTATTTTTTGAGGCGGCGATGGCGGAGCTGGTGACGTATTTAAAGAAGCGGCGTTCTGACCAATCACAAGCTTGCACTCTCCGTCTCGTTGAACGGATGTTTAGAAAAGAGAGCTCGACTCCATCAGACCTTGCAAGCCTGCTGGAGAGCTCTTGCAACGACGGATCATGGCGGTCCGTCCGTCCGTACTGACAAAAACGGAGAAGTATAAATTAGGCTCAAGTGTTTACATGCATCATGATCAGATTAACAATCGGCATAACCGAGCTGTCTCAATTGGAAGTTTACATGATGCACTTTTATTCCGATCAGGCTTTTATTCCGATTACTTGTGTCCATGTAAACACAGCTAGTGTTTCATTTAGGACTTTTAAATAAGTTGCTTGTACTTTTTCCCACATTTTCCTCTTTTACGGTTTATGAGGATAGTCCCTCCTTGTCTGATCTCTACAGTCTGTCATGTGGGCACAGTGCTGGCTCAGTCCCAGGGGCGCACAGCCATTATGAAGACTGACTGGCCACAGCAGCGCCCACACATTTGGCAGGCTGGCAGAGCTGCCCCCTATTGCCTTTTCCAAACAACCCCCTATTCTAACAGCAGAGTACTGACGCCTACTTAATTAGAGACAGCTCAGGTACCTGGACGAGTTGTCCGGGTGTTTGGATTGCTCTGCAGAATATTTAATTTTAAAAACCCATTTATGCCACACTTGGAACAATAACAGCGACTCCTCCTCGGTCTGCAGTCTCCCCAGAAGAGATGGAGGGATGTCACGGGTGCATGCGGCCAGAAAAGAGGAGGGAAAAAGAGTGTGCCTGTGTGACAGGGGAGAAACAGACAGAGCTGGAGAACAGACTGGCTATTAGGCAAAGCCTTCTGCCACAAGAAACCCCCCCTCCCTTCATCCAGGCCCTGTCATCCAAACGCTCAGTGTGAAGGACACCCCAGACAGAAAACCTAGGCTCCAGACTCTCATCTACCCAGATAAAAGCAGTAAATGCCTCATCCATCCCTCCTCTGCTTTTTTCTCTGCAGATTTTTAAACACACAATGGAATAATGATGGAAAAGACTTTTCTCAGATTACCCCACAAAGCCCTTCTGATTGCAGCAGGAAAATTAAAACATATCGACTCAACCGCAAAAAAAATGTGTGAACTATTTCCTGCATATGGGACTTTACAGATGGTGATGTTTCCTAAACTAAAATGAGTCGCCGTGCTCCAGCAGCAAAATGAACAAAGTGATCTAGAGACACAGAGATTTGGTGGCTCTCTGGTGGTGCCTGACTAATAAACTTTTATGTGTACTAATGCATCCTATAAAAGATCAGTCATAAAAGCCTGTCTTTTCCAGGAGGTGACATCCCCTACTGGATGTTGCATCACCAAGATACTGGAAGCAATTGCATTATCAAGAAAAAAAATATCAGAGGACTGCCAATTTGTGGGAAGTGGATTTTTATCTGTGCTATCAGGGATGTAAAAGAAAACAATCTTTTTTTATTTTAATTAAAAAGAAAACATCAAAAATAGCTCATCTGATGAGCAGATATAAAAATACAGACGGGAATGGGAGCAATCAAGAAAAAATTCTATTAATATTTCAATCACATTCCTCCCTTCGCAGAAGTTTGCTGGAACATGGTGGTTTTGTTAAGTGAATGCTAAGTCTCCCATTAAAGACCTGAGGTAGTTAAATCCCAACCATCTCCTCCTACCCAATACTCTAAATCTGTGTGGTGACAGGGGTTGTCGTGAAGCTGCTGAATTAAACATGCCGTACGTGGCACACACTCCTGCTTCCCCAAGTTTCTGAATAAGTGATCAGAAGGGCAAAGGAGGAGCGTGGAAGAGGCACAGTGCTGCACATGTTGTGGCATTGTTGTCAGCCTTAGTTGTGGAAAGGAGATGTTTTCCATTGGTGTGTGTGTATGTGTGTGTGTGTGTAGAGAAAGTGAGAGGCACCTGATTGTGTTGTGACACTTCATACCTGGAGCAACAGTTTTATAAGGCACTGATTCATTGCCATTTGGTTCAGGCTGCCATTATCATCTTTCTTCATCTCGCCAGGCTGAAAACGACCTGCAACTGCACCCAAAGGCTAACATGCTATGATATAAACGTAGCTGTAAATAAAAATGCGTATATGTGTGTTTGTATTAGTAGACCGATATATTGATCGGCTGATATATCGGGCCAATATTTACCATTTTTTATATATCGGTATCGGCCGATGTACCTTTTTAGTAAAGCCCATTTAAAGTCAGAGACAGCCCTGGTGCTGCTGCAGAATTTAATTGGAATGAATATTGACATTCCTGAATAACAGCTGCATAATAAATGCTCTAAAAATGATTTTCTACTAAAATTCCTTTTTATTTACCAGCTTTGAATATTTAAAGCAGCAATCTGGAGTTTTCCCCTTTCAGGAGTTATGTATGATTTTTCAGAAATCCGTAAAATTGATTGTCTTATCATGGAGTGTGATATAATGTAAGCGATGTCTTTTTTTTTGCTAAGCCCGCCCCCTGCCCCATAAAATCCATGCAATACCAGAACTAACCAATAGCGTTAGACTACCGCTTACGTGCTTCAAATTTAAGGAAGTACCTCGGCTGATGCAGCGTTGATGAACTTTTCGCGGACAAGTAAGTCTTTAAAATATAAATATATGAAAACACAACATGACATGAGAATAATACTTGTAAAACAACGTGTTTTAGCTCTGTTTGTTGGCTACAGAAGCACATTCATAAACAAGAAACGTGCAGTCGCCATCTTAAATTAGTCCACCGACTATTGGTGTGATACGCTTGTCAGCCACTAGATGGTGCAATCAGATAAAAGAACTACTCCGGAGAGCTACTTTAATACTTGTTCAGTTTATTGATTTGTTTGATTAGCTTTATTTAGATGTCTGGATTTAACAGTGAGCAGTGCACAAAATCAAGATTTAACAGTTGGTTAAAATCAGAAATTTTGTGCATTATCTGATGTTATTTGTGACATTTTAGTCTGAAAATAAGCTGGAAAACGTCGAGATATTGGCTGTACATATCGGCTGATGACGTCTTCTAAACATCGGCAACAGAAAAACTAATATCGGTCGACCTGTAGGTTGTATGATTGTTTAGTTGAATGGGTCATAGGTCGGACTATGTGAGGAACGTTTCAGTGCATTAAAGCATCTTCCTGTCAGAACAGAAAGAAAGTTTCTTCGCTCCGTTTCGTCTCCGCTCTAATTACCTGGTATATGCGGGCGCCTGTTTCTTCTGAATTTTTGTGTTTTTAAGAATGAATAATGAATGCCTGAGCTCTGTGCAGCATCAACGAGCTTTATGGCATGTGCGTGAGCACTGTCTGCATGATACCGTGCAAGGTGAAGTCTCAACAGATCCAATATGACAACCTACTGGGTGGATGAATCACCGAGAGGAAGAACGTGCATGTGAGCTTGTGGGGAAAAAAGCAGTGATTCAAGATAAACATTTATTCTTCTGCTTAGAAATTCATATACTTTTCTGACAACAAGCCAGCAGGAGAGCAAACTCTAATTGCCTCATCCAATATATCACTCCAGTCAAAATGTCTTTTTCCTTCTTCTTTTTAAAAGCTACTAAAACTTGGGCAACATTTTCCAACATGCACAGAAAAGTATTTATCTGCAGACTGACTGTCATTTTATCAAGTTCATGAATTTTTGTGAGAATGCTGCTACTTTCCAGCCTGTAATGCCATACTTTATGCCAATCCCTGGTAAAACTGACTGTACTTTTGGAAATGACCAAATAAAAGAATGTTGACATGGAACACAACTGCCACTCCTACAGCTTTAAGACACAGCTGCAGTATGGATTTAATGAGGGTAATATCTAGCTAGCTAGTCAAATTCTCTAATCCAGACTAAAATATTGCAACAGTTTTTAAAGAGTCAGTCCCCACCCTACCAGAGTCCTACTCCACCCACATTAACTGTGTGAAAAATGCATCACAACAAGGAGTTGCCTGGCGGATCGGGAGAGCAGGTCTGCGGCAGTGAGTGACACAGAATGTCCACTCGCTTCGAAGACTCTCAGGCAGTCGTGGAACCAAGCTGTAACGACTACATTCATTTGTGTTGGGTTTTTTTGTGCACCTTTTCCTTTCTTGTGAGTTGTCATGGTGCTGCACCTGAGGAGCTGTCCTGAGCACCATGCCTGCAGACGGTGCTCGCCTGCTCAACCTGGCTCTGCCCTGCACCAGCTGTGCAGAGTTACCATGAGATGCCAGAGCATAAAGGACCTTGGGAAGCAGCTCCTCAACGAGCAACAGTCCAGAGCTGCCCTTTCTCCGGCCTATTGTCTCCCTGACAGACATTTGACATTTATATTGATATTTATCAGCGTGTGATACTGCTCTGTGTGTGGAGAATTCTTGTTGAAGAGACTTAGCAGTCCCATGTAGTGATAGTAGATTTTTTGCAGTAGGTTTTGAGAGATTTTAGAACTCGGCTGCTTCTATAACCCACAGCGGCAGTGCCGATGACATAATACGGTACTAACGTCACAGGGTATCTCTTAGCCGTTGGCTGATTCAAATTCACTTAGTTGACCTGATGAGGGCGCTACACTGATGTTTTTTAGGCAGGATATTTATAATTTAAATAAGATGCACTAAAATGCCAAAATAACAACTACGTGTGTCAACAACACTATTAGACACTCATTTATAGTTTATCAGCAAAAAAAAGTTGATTTGGGGGTGACTTGTTCTTTAAGTAAACCTCTACAAAGATGACTTACTCCACTACTGACTTTTGTAAACTCCAGTCTTTTAAACCATGATGGTTTTTTGTGTTTGGACATTGTCTCTACAACTTTGTTGGAGACGTTTGACATTATTATTACTGTTTGTTTCCATCGCTGTGATGCAGTGGTGTCTCGTTTTAGTTTAGATGTTTCTCTGCTTCCCGACTTGATTCAATGAGTGATTACCAGCTTCTCCAAACATAAGGACACACTAAAAAGTCAATCACCAAACCAGGTGTGCTGGAGCAGAGAAACAACAAAAACATGCAGACTGGTAGCCCTTGAGGGCCTAAATTCAACATAAATTCTTTGGTGGGTAAGCACGATTGAACTTAAACTTGCTTTAAATTTAGAGTAACAAAACCAGAATTACGTCAGAATCTACATCCTAGTGTATAATCTTCCTTTAGATTTGAGGACTAATATAGCATTTTGATGTAAATCCGAGGACTACTGACTCAAAACAAGCTAGTTGATGCTTCCTCACGACTGCAAAGCACTCATTAATGATATAATCTGACATACAAGGACATTTCTTTACTGCTGCATCTGTTTGCTCTGACATTTGATGGGCACTTTAGGAGAAAATTAATACGCTCTAGTTTAATGCAGCCACTTGATTTAGTCTAAATCTTCAACTCTACTTTTCATAAAACACCTCACTTTCTTTTCTCAAATCAACTGCACAAGCACTGACCAACACTCTAACAAACTGAACACAATTCCATTTTCAGAAAGAGAGTGAGCTGCTGTTGATGGATCGAATTAATTTCCTATCTGAAGCAAATTTCTCACAGCTTTTATCTTAGAAGAACACAAACAGAGACTTATGCTGATGCGATCATCGGTTAGGACAACCTGAGATGTCTAAATGAGGGTTTTTCATGAGTCTGTGCAGAATTAAATAGCAACGCTGAGACGAAAAAAGAGCCATAGTACTCATGTATTATAAAGTAGATTAAAAACCACATAACATTATAAATGCATTAATACAAAGACGACATATTCAGACTGAAAAGAAAAGACGGTGGTTTCTCATTGTTGTAAGTGGCCAGGCTCTAAAGCACAAGGTTATCTGGGAGGTATTTATTGAAGCAGATACCACAAAATATGGACCAATTGAAGAGATAAAATGCTCATACTGGTTGAAGTTTACTGAACCAACCTATTGTTGCACTGTCTTGTGCACTGTAGCCTTTTGAAATATTATTCACCATGATTTCTTTCATTTTTCATGCCTATGTGCTCTGTATTGCTAACCTGCTCAGAAAGCTTACCTCAGCCTCCCTGTTTTCAGCCCTTTTATTTATCACTTTCCTCTTCAGCAGTCACCTCACATCTGCCTCGATGAAGTGGAAATACATCTCTACACGCTACACCTTCTGCTCATTCTCGCCTCAGCCTGGATACACCCTGCCTCAGCTCGGTTTTATTTCTACAAGAAGCCAAAAATAATCCCTCCTCTACCGTTCTGGTTTACTGCAGTTTTGCTTCTTGCACGTCTTTGTTATTAGACATCACAGATTGACGCAATCATGCAGAATTAACAACTTTCTTCTTCATTAGTCTGATTTGTAAACTTTGAATTGCAAAACATCCCAATTTGTTATCACGTCAGGTCTTTTTTTCAGCACTTTAAAGGCAAAGTTGAGAAAATATGTATAGATAAAGAGTTCTGTGGAGCCTTGTAAAATTGTTAAATCCCTCATCTCCTTTCAGCTACAGCAAAGCAAAACTTGGTGTTTATATCTAAGCATGATTTATACTTCTCCATCTGTGTGGGTATGGAGAATCAACATATGGAGACACGCAACGCCATGATGCGTCAACACAAGGGCTCTGCAGCAGGCAGGCGGAGGGTGATGGAGACACGGGAAGTTTTTTAACTGTCCGTCGAAGGCGACAGAGTCTGCAAACTTGTGATTGGCAAGGATGCCATTTCTTTAAAATTCATCAAAAGCCCCGCTATAATCCCCTCAAAAGAATAAAACGATTGCCAAAGATATCTAGCAGCAGATGCAAAGATAGGAGAAGGTCTTGCAAAAAAAGTGCAACAGTATGAACATTTATACACCCATCACTGAAAGAGTACAAAGATATGCAGCAGATGTTCGGATGTGGTGACTGCATGAAGCGGTGGAGGAGAATGAGGGACATATTTGTACAGAATATCTCTGATATACATAAACACAATATAAATACACTGTAGTAAATACACCATTGTGAACCAGATACGTGACAGCAATGGTGGCAGGATACCCCCAGAAAAGAGCTACGCCCTCTGTTGTGCTGGCTTTGCAGCACTCCCCAAGTGACGGAGAAGTCCAAGGAAAACGTTTCCATCAATGCGTGTGCACAACTCCGCACTCGAGCTGATAGAGAAGTATAAATCAGGCTTTACAATACACAAATCAGAGTTTACAACCACCTCTTAGGTCTTTCACAACTAAGAGTAACACGTGCACATTTCTCCATATGGGAAATTGTTTTGACCAGAGTGCATTAGGCAATAACTTCCAATAAAAGCTAAATGTTTAAGCTTAGATTGAATGTTTTAATTTCATATTTCCATCTTTATTAGAGGTTGAGAATCAAAGGCTTCACTGAACAGCGATTTGCTACGTGAGCAATGGAATAATATTCAAACGGGAAAGAACATTTTAGCAGAAATATATACAAAGTATATGCAAAGTGAAAGAGGACCCCCCACCACACACACACGCACACACACACACACACACACACACACACATGCACACACACAGAAGTAGATGAAAAGTTTGTGAAAGAGATTTGCAGTTTACACACATGGATTAACAATGTAATATTCATAGGCATTAGAGGCTCAGAGCATCAACACAAACACAGCAATAACCGGATTGTTGCACACTATAGACTTGAATGCATCTCAGAGTCTTAATGCAGATTCTGTTCTCTCAGGAATCACAGACACACACACACACACACACACACACACACACACACACACACAGCTCTCATATCCATCTATCAAAGGAGATCAGTACAGAAGTATTATTATACACTGCACCAAGCCTTTACAAGACTATACTGAAGGAAATGAACAGCAACAAAAATTCTGTACCAGCCCTCAATATCTCACAATCCTTAAATCAAACTGATCGAGTTGCAAGTTATGAAATAAAAAAGTTTATGGCACAGCTATTTGGCAGGCTGTGACATACGAGCATAGAGATAACCACTAGATACACACCACGCCTTATCTTGTTTTCAATAAAATTACACTTGGTTTTGTTCCTGCTCTCGCTACACTCAACATGTTTGATCGGTTTATATTTGGGATTTCTAAAGTGAACATTTTACAAAGTAAAACAAAAGAGGTTCCTGTTATTAACATCAATTATTCAGTTACATCTTTCTTTCAACCATATATTTTTTCAGAAAAGGTTGCTATTGTCATGAAGCCAATCCAAGATGGTCGGCCAGCTGAAGCAGAAATGGCTACAACTGAGAACTTTTCCCATATTGACCTACAATTTGGTAATGTAGCAGTTAAGCGTCAACTGCATCATACGACTCAAGCACTATTCGTTCACTAGATATTTGCCTAAAATTTGCAATTAGCTGTTGGAGTTTAATGCAAGTTTTACAAACTATCAATTGGATATGATGGGATTAAATACGTGTTCTTCTTCCCACTCCCTTTCACACAGTATTGTTGCTCTTTAATTGATGTATGTTTATATTTTTGAGGTGGTTTGTCACCTGGGTGGTAGATGTTGGATGCCTAAAATTAAATAATTAATACATAATTAAATAATTAATTAAATAAATAAATAATAAGATGCACATTTACAACTGATTAACTGATGGAATCACAGCTAATTAATCTCAGCAAACACAAAATAGTTTTAACAGTCAATTTTGCAGATTTTGACAAAAATTTTCATGTGGCCAAGAGTCTTTAGCAATGTATTCTAACTGCTAACAGACTGCTCATGATATTGCCATATTCCAGCCATCCATCGTCTTCAACTTTTCCGGGGTCGGGTCACAGGGGCAGGAGCCTAAGCAGAGAGGCCCAGATTTCCCTCTCCCCAGCCACTTGGGCCAGCTCCTTCAGTGGAATCCCAAGGCCAGCCGAGAGACAAAATGCCTCCAGCCTGTCCTGGGTCTTCCTTTGGGTCTCCTCCTGGTTGGATGTGCCTGGAAAACCTCACCAGGGAGGCATCCAGGAGGCATCCTAACTAGATGCCCAAGCCACCTCAACTGGCTCCTCTCGATGTGGAGGAGCAGCAGATCTACTCTGAGCCCCTCACGGATGACCGAGCTTCTCACTCTATCTCTAAGGGAGAGCCCAGACACCCTGCGGAGAAAACTATTTTTGGCCACTTCTATCCACGATCTCGTTCTTTCGGTCACTACCCAAAGCTCGTGACCATAGGTGAGGATAGGAACGTAGATCGACCGGTAAATTGAGATCTTCGTCTTCTGGCTCACCACGACAGACCGGTACAACAACTGCATCACTGCAGATGCAGCACCAATCCGCCTATCTTTCCCTCACTCGTGAACAAGACCCTGAGATACTTAAACTTCTCCACTTGAGGACCTCGTCCCTGACCTGGAGAAGGCATTCTACCCTTTTCCGACTCAAGACCATGGTCTCGGATTTAGAGGAGCTGATTCTCATTCCAGCTGCTTCACACTCAGCTGTAAATAATGAGTTTTGTTAGGGTTGGCAATATTGCCATATTGCTAACTCTAATAGACACGAGATCTTGGTGGATCAACTGCTTTGAGAACCTCAGTTTTCATGCAACCTACAAAAGATTCATAGTACTGCACCGAGCTCGACAAATTTGATTTTTCTTACATAAATTAGCTCATTTATATTCAAGACATTGTTCAAAAGAAAGAAAAACAGCCATTAGTTATTACAATGCAAAGAGAAGTGTTTGCACTTATCTACCTTTTTACCTTCGATACCTCCCATTTATCTTCTGACAGGCTTTAGATAAAACATTTTATTTACTTCTATTTCTAAAGGTTTGCTTTAATTCTTACAGTATTTATGAAAAACACTGGCACACATGCCAACTCCCTCACACAGAAATAGAAGACATCTCAAATGAATGGGTGAACAACTCGCTCGTGGCATGAATTATGCATGTTTAAGCGTTGTATCATCCAAATGCGCGTCCTTCTATTTGTCAGCTCGCTTTGTGTGCCTCGCCTTCATTTACAACCACAGATTCACCACCGTGGAGTGGCAGTGGCCTGAGGAGAAGGGAGAGATGGAGAGACGGACTAGTCTAAAGGGAAAAAGACAAGTCAAGGGTGAAGAGATGTTGGAATAAAGTTTAGAACAGCAACAGCAAGAAGTTGAGTTTACATGAAGAGATCATTTTAGGATATCTTTGTTTTTTGAAAATTCAAACCGTCTCAGACAGATAGCAGTACAAATAGACCCATAATAAAAAATAACATCAAAATGAAAGGGCCTGTGGTGGCTTCTATTCTTGGGAATGATGTAAATTTTTCATTAGAGGAAACACAACTCGCCTCCTCCATGGCTTCATCTCTGAGTTCTATCATATGTCCTCTGGCCACACTCCCTAGACACATTCCTGCTTCAGTTAACACATCTATTTGACCCAGTCAAGGGCAAGAAGCTCAGACAGATAAGCTGCATCCCTAAGATCACGCTCTGCCGCTCTATAAGCCTCTTTTTTTTAGCTGCTCATGTGAATACACACCGTGAGAGTGGGTGGTCTTCAGCCTTCATACAGCGGGACAACCTGACTCTTCCCTATAGGAAATCAATTCTCTGGTTAGTGTTGGTGTGAGAAAATGTCCCTCTCTGTATTGTTTTATCCACTATGTTCCATTTACAGAAATATCTCACCTCGTAGAATTTAATTTACCATTAAACACTTTAACATTAAAACAATTAGAAAAGGGGCAAAATAATGATCTAACTTTACATGCGTGCATGCTATTCAGGATGCATTTATTCAAAGAAAAGGAATAAGAGGCATGCAAAGGATTAAACCTGAAGCCAGCTTTAATTACTCTTGTGCATTATAATATATGGTTTATGCGCTATACATGGCTCTATTGATTTAGCTAAGCCAAGCTAGCTAAGTCATGATTTTATTGTTTCCTCCCTGGCTGAAGCTTAGCTGATAATTAAATCACATGACTGCTTTATGTTTCTTTTTATGCATTACAATAATTATATTCATTCATTTAAAATATTTTAAATATCCCTCCTTGTATACGCTTGTACATTCTGTTTTTATTTCCTCTCCTTCCTGTTTTATTAACGCTTCTGTCAGTTGAAATTCATCGATAGACCTGTCGACAGGTCTGGGTCGCAAAGATGCCAGTTTATAGCAGCTGGACTCTTTCAAATGAGGCAATGTCATCTGCAAAACGTGGTTTGACACCATCTTGCAAACATAAGCAAAGACATTAATAATAAAAATATCAAAACAGAACCGTAAACGTCTCAAAAAGCTGTGTAATTTATGTCATTCTGTATTTATGGAGGCTTCACCTACTTTGTGCATTGATTCACCTCTATATCATAACTGATGCTGGCTTTTGAGCCGTGAACTATTTGCGGGTTCTTTCAATCAATAGTGATGTTCCACCATATAACGTCCACTACAGGTGCTCACTTGGCAGAAATTTAACACGTGCTTTTAATGTGGAATCAATTTAGCTTCAACTTTGTGCAGATTTCAAATCGCATCACACTACATCAGGTCATTTATATCTACAGACGGAGTGTCTTTCCCTACGAGCAAAACAAACAGCAGCTAGCATCACTTTTAACTGAATATTCATGCACAATAGTTGCAAATGAAATGAAGAAAAAAAACACTAATTAAAAAGAAAAGCAAAAGGATGGTTTGTAAACAAGTTAAGAACGGTGAATGCCAAAAATGGAACGTTTTTACAGCTATTGACGAGCAGCATGTGAGCAATCACATAAGTCTTGTTATATAATGACTCAACAACTAGAGGAAAATAGACGATCAATGAAAACCAACAAGTGTAGCAATTTTGTGTTTTAAAGGACATTTTTTTCCCATCTCATGCTCTTTATCGACTATTCTTTTATATTGTTTGTTGAGAAGGACAGAGCGAGGCAGGCTCACTGTGGGAGGCAAAGAAAAAAGGAAAACATCTTTGACAACACCTAGTTTAAATCCTTTCCATCACAAAATAAAAATGTCCCTGCTTTTTAACTCAGGGTTTGAGACCAAATTAGAGGACAAAATAAATAGGAAAAAAACAAATAATCTCTCATGGTCATAGCAGCATTTAATATTCGCCTCTTAGTTACAGCACATTCACAACTCCAAAGTCAGTGGCAGAGGCCAAAATACTTTGAAAATCTCCTTCCTTTTCCTGTCATTGTCTGTTTTTCATTACCTACATATTTTCCCTTTTTACCCAGGAGACAACATGAGAGTGGTGTTCAGGTATTAAAGTGGAGGAGTAAACCCTTTTGTATCCTTCCTTCCAGATGCTACGGTGGGTACTGATGTGAGACGACTTTGTGATCACTGACAACTCAGGCAGTAAAATGTGAAAACAAATGGATGGAATAGAAAAAAAAAGAAATGAGAAGATATGCAAGACAGAAGACAAAATACTGGCTGTGAATTTAATTGCTAAACTGAATATGTTTGATTAAAGTCTAATTTATAAAACTCACACTGCATAATATAGGAGAGAAAGTTGCTGGATTTGTTTATACACCCACTGCATTCATGCAGAGATTGCAAAGGCTCCACACATCCAATTTTGTTCTGGTTTTCCTGTTAGAACTACATGCATGCATAGAAATGTCCTAAATCCTAAACACATAATGTACGCAAACAAGAAAAACGTGGATGCAAACATGCAAAAGCCAAAGCATTGGGATAAGGGTGGTAGCAAGGAAGTTGTGCATATTGAAGTTAAGGACAAGAAGTGAAATTTGCAATGTGTCACATTCTCAGTTGAGAAATGGATGCACGAAGAGAGAGGGAGAAAAGATTTACATTCAAAGGAAGACAAATCTTGGCCCGGCATGTAGTACCTATGTTCAGGAGCTCGGGCAGAGGCAGGGGCGTTTATTGATGAGTAAGTCCACGGAAGATGTATGTGGGTGCAGGATTGACGTCCTTTGGGGATGCTCCGTCTATGGCAGCGATATGGGGCTCAGACAGCGGATTAGTGTTTCTGCTCCATAATCAATTTGCTGTCTGGATCCCTTTGCACACAACCCTAAACATCCACTTGTCGCCGGATCCGCCAAAATCTCTCTTTTCCTTCTGTTTATTTCTCCCCACGCCAATTTTGCTTCATCCCCTTGTTTACTTCACCTTCAAACATTCTGAAAACTATAATCTATAGCACAACAAACATTAAGCCATCCAGAATATCCCTTTGATGTTTCTCTTCTTCGACTCACCTCTTCAGGCCTTCCCTTTTCCCAAGCATTTCTCTCTGTTTACATTCAGTCCAGTAGATGCAGCAAGAATTGCAGTTTTAGGTAATATGAGACACTTTGGAGAAATAAATATCAGTGCATGCTTCCACAAATGAAGAATTCAACCTTTTTCTAGAGGGCAAACCATTAGCTGCATCACACCCATGGGCCCAAGCCGGCTGCCATCTGCTCCAGTGCTTAGGGGTCATAACACAGGCTGACCAATCAATAACATATTACATGTTGGCACTGTGCAGCAGCCCTGGTCTTCACTTTCCTTGCTTATTAAAAGCAAGGCACATTAAACTCTGAATGAGGACTGCCATACATTTCTCAAAAGCAGGGAGCTCAACAAGAACCCTACAGAGTGAAATCAAAAATTCAATTTGCCAAAAACAAGAATGTTGTCCATGAAAGCCTATTATTCGGAGCAGCCTTCATGTTACGTCTAGTGGAAAATAAGGTCCTTTTCTGTTTTGAGGGTGAAATTACCATTTGCTAATTTAGTCACTGTTGTGCATACGAGTGGGCAAGTGAATGTAGTCAACTAATTTATCAATTATTTTTCAATTAATTAATTATTATGTTGGGTGCAGCATTCTGTTTAGGTTTCTGGAACTCATCATTATTAACTTAAGAAATGGTATTGATCATGTCCTATTGTGGTGAAAGTCACTAGTTTGATCACAATACAATAATATACCGATACAGTAAATTGCGATTCAGTGTTTTGCCAATAATTAAAATTCAGCAACTATAGCATTTCGATTGTAATCCACAAATCGATATGAAACGATTTTACAAGTGATCGAACACAATGACATTTGGTGATGTGCAGGAGCAGGTGGAAAATGGCATGGCTGTGGTTTGATAAATTATCATTCTACTGATTTTTGCATTTTGGAACAACAGCCATGTAACCAATGTATCAATGTTGACCATATAATTGATGTATCGATGTAGATTGATGTATTGTTGCACTCCTAATGTTCCACCTTCATGTGTCTCCATTATTGCCATATGATGCATCTTCATCAAAAATCTGCTTCAAATCTAGGTGTGCTTTTTGACAAGAATTTAAATTTTTGCAAACAAGTCAATTCTGTTGTCAAATCAAGCTTTTATCACCTGTGTCTTTTATCAAAGGTTAAACCTTTTTAATGCAGAAATGACCTTGAGAAGGCCATGCATGCTTTTATCAGCTCTAGGATCAACTATTGCAACGCTCTTTACTTCGGTGTCTCACAGGCGACACTTAGCAGGTTGCGGCTGATCCAGAACACGGCTGCTCGAATTTTAACTGACACCCCCAGACGCGAGCACATCACTCTGATTTTGTCTGCCCTCCATTGGCTGCCTGTTCATTTTCGAATAGATTTTAAGCTTTTATTGATGGTTTTTAATGCTCTTAATGGTTTGGCCCCATCCTACATCTCAGATTTGCTGAGTTTCAGCACTAGCAGTAGATCCCTACAGTCTTCTTCCCAGTTTCTACTAAACATTCCAAGAACAAGACATAAACACTGGGGCGACCAGGCTTTCTGTGTAGCGGCACCCTGACTGTGGAACCAGCTCCCTCTGGACTTACGCTCCATCTCTGACCCTGGCCTTTTTAAATCTAAATTCAAAACCTTCCTATTCAGGAAAGCCTTTAATGCACAGTAATGTGGATTTTTATTAGTGTTTTTCTCTTATTTGCCTTTTTATCTGATTTGTATGGTTTTTAATGCTTTTGCTTTTATGCGACTTGTTAAACACTTTGGCTGTCTAGTTGACTGTTTAAAGGGCTATATAACCAATGAATGAATGAATTTTTCTTGTTGACGTTGATTTTGTTGAGCAATCATTGTAGAACTACCACTGAGACAGCTATAGCAATAGACAGAGAGCCTATGTTCATGTTATGTAGGTCTAAACGCTCAATTTCGATCATTTACAGAGATATCATTTTTTTCAGTGATTGTTCATATCGCTACATGTGATGTCACATGAAGTATTATGTGATTCATTTGCAAAAAAATCTTACGAAATGCACTTTTGCCTGTAGTATAAATAAAGCCATCCAGCAAGGTGGTGCTAAAAGTACTTCTGATGTGTTAGACGAAAGCAGAGAAGTTTTCACCTAAACAGATCAATAGAGGCAGCACTAGCAGAAGAAATTTGATGCAATTACGGAAAAATATAGGCCTGTACCCATCAGATCTTGCTGGTACACCTGCAGGATCATCGAACAAGACTTGTGATTATAGAAAACAGAATAGAAAAGAGATCCTATATAGGACAATGTCACTTTGACCTGCTAACAGAACAACTCATCTTAAATTGCAACTGGGAGTAAACTAAGACACAGGCATGCGTTTAGAACTTTCAGCCTGTCAGCTACTGTTTGCAGGGCTTTCATCGGATCAGGCATTCTGTCACCTCTACAGCACCGATGTGACTTGCATGTGATCAAAATGGTTTAGAGGCAAGGCAGGGCTGATGTGCCTGCAGTGACTGTCAGATGTTTTAGGGAAGAACTGGCAGCTGGAAATGTTTCAGGAAAAAGTACAGAAAAGGCATGCCTTTGTGCGCTTTATTATGCAACGAGAACACTAGTCACACTCAAGGATGATTCATCAAGAACCCAATTGCTGAAGAGTCTTCAGTAACAGCTACAGTTGTGCTATAAAAAGGTGAGTATGAATCATAATGGCAGTCTTACCTTGGCCGGGCTTCAATGTCGTTCTGAAAACAATGAAAACAAGAGGGGGGGGGGGGGGGGAGGGGGGTAGATAATGAAAAATAAAAAATATTGGCAAAGATGTGGAAAGCAAAGATGAAATAACAAACATTAAAAGAAAACACAAAAGTAAGTAAACAACAGAATTTTTATCACCATGAGCTCACAGATGGAGATGCTTTTATTCTCACTAATTAATCCCAACTTTCATCCACCAGTTGTGCTCATAAATAATCATGAGACGTTAAAAGAATTATTTGGCGTAACGCATCAAATGAGTTTCAAACATTATTTATGAACTGGTGTTATCACTGAATTTTGTTTGGGACTTGAAAAGGTCGTCAAAGACTTGACGGGCAGATGTGTTTTCTTAACAGTCACCATGCAGTAGAAACTGAAACTCAAATATTTTAAGGTAATGAAATAATGAAAAAAAAAATCTTATTTTGAAAATCCGTGACAACTTAAAGGCATAAAAATGAAATAAAATCAACAATAACATTTTAATTTAAATGTGATGAATTCACAATTCATGCATCCAATTAAGGATAATGGATTCAAAAATCCCGGACGAGCCCCCATTTATTACCCCACTAGACAGCCGGGATGTAACAACCATTTCTGGAAGCTAATAATGGAAGCTTCACTACATGACATCATGTTAAATTGTGAAAGAAAATAATTTGCACAAACTGTGTGTGACTGAGAGAGGGGATATCTAAAGTCTCTGTGCTAAAATAAAGTATAGCATGTTACTTAATGCATGGGTGTATGGCCTCATTCTGAATCTAAATTTTGACTGACCAAATACTTTCTGCACGATCTGCTGACTTCATACAAGATTTCAGAATAAGGACAAGATGAAATAGCTATTTATACGTTGGTGTATGCTGCCAGTGCAGAGTAAGAGATCAAGCACACCTCTTAAAGAGCAACCAACCCACCAGATGCTCTTCACAGAATTAGCAATGAAAGCAGCATATGCTGCTGGTGCAGCTACCAACATAAAAACAATAATGTTCAGTGACCATTGCTGATAAGGTTTACAATAGAACATCAAATCTAATGTACTGAAATCCTTTTAATTTCATAAAGAAATAATAACTCAAAGGTGAAAGCTTTGTAGAGCTTGCACTTGAGCAGATCACAATAAACACCTTGATCCTCTTATAATTAGAACAAGCAACAAACAAATTGAAAGGATATTGCAGCATTTATTTTATTTTTTAAATCGGCTCAGCAACTAAAAGTAAAAACAATGGAAATACTAAAACATTCAGAAGGAACAGTTATTGAATGCTATTTTTAGATAGTTTATAAGTGCTAGGATGTGTTTTAGTTGCTTTTTTATTTCATTTTCTATAAAGGTGCTTATTATTTATATAAAAAAGATGGGAACATTAGCAAAATGCACTCCATGAGGACAAAAAGAACCGTGAAAAGAGAAACACTTGCATAAAGATTGTCTAATGGGTGGCATCTCAAACAAAGTGTCTGCCATTTAATAAGTTCTCACCAATCAATAAACCACTCTGAGCAAAATATGTGTTTAGGAGAAAAGGACATTTCAAGAAAAGCACAAATTCAGCTTTTCAGCTGTGATTTTACTGTAGCATTGGACTCCTGACAAGCAGCACTAAGATGACAGCCCAACAAAGAGCATCACACATCATCATGAGACAGTGCTGATGAGTAAGGGCTGCAGAGGACTAAATGTTTGTTTGCCTAACTGACTACACTTTGGATTGAAATCTAATCAGCCTTGAATCCGGACAAACACAAGTGAGCGTTTCATTTATGCTGTCAAACACTTTCTCCTTTTAAAATGAAGCACAAAAGTGACATTGTTTAAAGAACGTGTGGATACTGAAAAAACACAAACATGCAAACATTTCCATATGTCTCTATTGATGTTGGTTGGTACAAAAACAATGATGATGGCAGAAACAATGATTCGTGGGTGAGAAGGGGGGTACAACTTGGACAGGATGCCAGTCAATCACAGAGCTACACAAAAACAGACATCCAGTTTTCCTCCCCACTGTCGCTACATGCTTGATTAGTGTGGAGATTGCTGTAAAGTCTTGATGCAATCTGCTGAGTTCCTTATATAGGAAACTTTTAACTAAGTGGCATAATGAACTCTACTGGAATGTTTACTTTAAATTCCTTGAGGCGACTCTCGTCGTGATTTGGCGCTATATAAATAAACTGAACTGAAATGAATTGTCAACAGGGCAATTTAGAGTAGCCATTTAACCTACTGTACCTTTATTTTTGGTCTGCGTGGGTTTTTTTGTTATTTGTTTGCTGGTGGAACTGTGATGCAATTGGTAGCAAGTAGGTCCTGGGTTTGAGGTTTAGATGGGTGCTTGCTGTGTAAAATTTGCACATTCTCCAAGTGCATGCATGGGTTTCCTCCCACAAACAAATACTCTAGGTGTGTGTGTCTGTCTGTGCATGCATGTGTGTGAGAATGTGTGAATGGTTGTCTGTCGCATTCATCTCAGTGTGGTCCAGTGATGGACTGGCAACCTGTCCCTTCCTTTCACCCATTGACCAATGAATGTAGGCACCAGCTGAACAGGAAATGCAATTGATTGACTAGCTTTGTCTCCCAATTCCTCTACAGTTTTGTCTTTCTAACAATTACAAATACGGGCAAGTTGATGCATTTTTTATATTGTGGGTGGTTTTATGTATCTGCTTCATTTCTAAGTGGTCTTTAGACAAGCCTACTTAGAGACTCTTCTTTTAGTAATTAATTTGAGTAGTGTGTAAAGACAGAAAAAGCTAACTAATAAATTCTGTAACATCAGTGTAATAAGTAGGTAATATTTTAAATGCAATTATAATTCATAGTGTTTTTTTGGGGGGAAATTACACAGAATAGGGGTTGAATATGGACGGATCTGTCTAGACTAGTTCATGAGGTTAAAAAATCACATTTGAATCTCCTCTTTTTCAAATTTTCTGAAAATAGTATGCTCAATCTATATTTATAAAATATTCAAATGGCATTTTCCTCACATTTCCTTAAAGGCTACCGAATGCTTTTACATGACACCTTTGAAAAAGGCATCGCAAGAAACTGTGAGAACAATCTCCCTTGAAAATAAAATCTGAGGGTTTCACTGATTTATATTGCACCTCTGCTAATTTACAGAAGTTTCAATCCAATGACAAAGCAGATTTCAGCCACAATTTAGTCAGGGTTTCCACTTCAAGCTCACATCAGATGACTAATCAGGCATCTAAATTCCTATTTTGGCATCATTTAAAGCCTAGAAAGTGTTGAGCATCCATGTCTGCTCTCCAAGACATAAATGCAGATGCATGAAAACCTGCAGAACCTCTTTAGTGATGTGTGTGCAAATGTGACATGACACAAATGAATTTTACAGTGGGAGATGACACAAGTGGGCTAAAATATGCACACCAATACTAGCTTACAGGAACATGAGATGGTTTCAAGCAATATTCTATAATTAGATATGTTTAAGTGTGTATTGCATTTAACTGCAATACACACTGCCCAGCAAAAAAAAAGCCACCATCTTGGTTTAACTAAGCAAATAGGTAAGAGCCTCCTATTGGATAATTACTACATGGCAACAAGTTATTTAACCCCAACTGGTGCAATGAGTTGCTTCTCATTTCTTCAACAACCATGTGGAAAGACACATCTGGTGGTCGTGGAAAAGATGTTAGTCTGTGTGAGAAGGGTCACATCATTGTCATGCATCAAGCAGAGAAAACATCTGGAGATGCAGAAATGACTAAAATTGGGTTAAGAACTGTCCAACGCATTATTAGAAACTGGTCTGATGAGTCCAGATGGACCCTGTTCCAGAGTGATGGGTGCATCAGGGTAAGAAGAGAGGCAGATGAAGTGAAGCACCCATCATGCCTAGTGCCTACTGTACAAGCCTGTGGGGGCAGTGCTATGATCTGGGGTTGCTGCAGGTGGTCAGGTCTAGGTTCAGCAACAACTCCAAGAATGAGGTCAGCTGACTACCTGAATATACTGAATGACCAGGTTATTCCATCAATGGATGTGTTCTTCCCTGATGGCACGGGCATATTCCAAGATGACAATGCCAGGATTCATCGAGCTCAAGTACTGAAAGAGTGGCCACCATGGACTGGCCACCACAGAGTCCAGACCTCAACCCCATTGAGAATCTTTGGGATGTGCTGGAGAAGGCTTTGTGCAGCGGTAAGACTCTAGAATGTGTGATGTTTTTTTGGCTGGGCAGTGTATTTGTCTTCATCAATTCTTGTATTTCTATTGTCTTTAGTCAAACTATTCTATTCAATGTGTGCATGTTTTAGAAAGCACTCATCTTTCTGTACTTAAACAAAACAAGGCGTTTGTGCGTTGGTATAAAGAGTTTTGATAATGAGTGAACACAGTCTGAGACAAAGCCTCTTAATATATTCTCCCTCTGGCTCTCCCTGGTTTGTCAGTTTTCAGAAAGCATTTTCCTTCCGACTGACCTCCTTCGTTTTGTTTCCACCGGTGCATTCCTGCACTCGCATCATTTATCCATAATAATGTGTTTGGTTGACCTAAAGCAGGCACGATTGCCCTAATTACGTCATTTATTCTCAAGAAGAGATGTGGTTTTGCAGAGTAATAAATGTTTAGTGTAGCTGCTGCATCCCACAGGCTCACCATTACATGTCTGCAGCATTTGACTCTGATAAACATTTAAGACTGCAGGCTGCATCTATAGGTCTCAAGGAAATTGGATTATGTTGTTTTGCAGGAAGGGAAATAAATAAAATTGGAAGAAAAAAATCTAACAGGGTTAAATTGCCATATTTAAATGTTTACTCTAAGGTAAACAAAGCAGCAGAAAATGACTTGGCTCCCTCTGATGTCAAATCGGTTTGTATGTAATAACTTTGTTTCAAAATATGCTGCAGCCTTTGCTGTCAACGTGCGGAAAGGATGTTAAAATGGATTATAAATTTTAAACAGCAACACAAAACTAATGCTGTTATAATAGATGCTGTATTGTATATTCAAGTTTGCTTAAAGGGTGAGTCGCACCATGGGTGGAGACTAAGGCCCTGTCCACTCATAGCCGGGTATCTCCCAAAACGAAGATATTTATCTACGATTCGGCCTGTCATCCACACGAAAACGCAGATCTCCGCTACGAAAACAAATCTTTTTAAAAACTCCGACCAAATTGAAGATTTGCGTTTTCTCCGTTTTTAGCGTTTCTGTGTGGACAGAAATAACCGGAGTTTTCAGTTTCACAACATCACTGTCTGCGACAAAAATGCTGACGCCCATGAGCGACCTGTATTTACACTACAACATGGATGCCCTCAGAGCTGTGCTTTATACTCCAAAACTACATTTAAAAGCAATTCTACCTCCTTATCGGTCCACACAAGCGAGCTAGGCGCCATGTTTCATGTTTTGTTGAAGTTGAGCAGAAAGATGAAATGGATATGACTCAGGGGAACTACTGCCACCTACAGGTCTGGCATGCCTATGTGATAACAATGCACTTATGCGGTTACCTGTGGATGTATTTTTTTCTAAAAACGAGGTGGTGTGGATGCCATTTTTTGGGAGGGCAGATATTCGTTTTTAAAAAAAACCCGGCTACATATGGACAAGGCCTACCTTCACCCATACTTCCTGTTTGAAAAATGCTTCTAAAGGAGGCGTTGCCTCACGGACCGAGAAAGCGGCACTGAGGCAGTGATTGACAGCACCCCACTCAACCCCCCTGTGCACCCTCGGAGTTTCTCAGTTGGAAAGAACGAGGCGTTAGCAAGTGCGTGGACACTCGTGCGTGCAAACCACAGACATACGTATATGTAGACGCCCCGAGGACTGGCGCAGCTTTTTTCTGCAAGTCACATTTCTGAACATATTTTATTCGACTCCATACGATGTGCTCTACAGACTACGACCTTTGTTTTGGCAGAACATAAACATGTTCTTATTTTTCACAATCTAATATTGCCCCTACCTGTTGATCAGAAATAAACAACCAGTGTAGGAAAAGGGCTAGGAATCTGCCAGAACTACTTTCCTCTGTTTGTTGCTGTCAGACTACGACTGCTCATCTAGACAGTTGATAGACACGAGGTTGTTTCTGTGGGACAACATGCTGCATGGTACATACATGCATAAATGCATACCAAGCCTGAGGGCATTGCCTGCATTTTAATTTCCCTCCGTACTACTGCTGCTGCGTTCATGAATCTTCAAAAATAAATAGATAAACAAGTCAGGCACGAAAAATCATAATTTTACTAAACCTGTGGCAAATTGAAGCGTGGGAAATGATAATCTCTTAATGGTTCATAAACGAGAACTAAAACTGATTTGTTCAAATCTCATGCAACATACTGTTGCTCATCTGCAAAGCCTTTATCTCATTGGGATGCAGATGCTGGTGACTAATTAGACACACAAAATGAAGAGATTTAGTGAATTTACAGTTGGAAACACACTGAAAAGGTTACTTATGACTCTGATGTTGAACACTTTCTTGTTGTAATTTAACAAGGCACCTTAATTATGAATCAATTTGTTTGCAGTTTACCCCATTTTATTTCAGAATGTCAATAAGTGTTAAAAGAGTTAAACCAAGGTTTAGAGTCTTTGTAATACTGCTATCTCTGTTTTAGTTGGATTATGCTGATGTGATATTCCACTACTGTTAGCTCACATTGCTGCTCATGCACTTCATTACCGGGCTGTTCTCATTTCTAGGCTATTCTTGTTATATTCTCTCATTATCCACAGACCTACATTCTAAAATAAAATTGTACAGGAAGGTTTAGGCATTGCACATACGATTTTTGGAGTTTTAGTGATCTGGGGAAAATGCACTAAAGTAGTTTGAACACTATCCATCCATCCATTTATCTATCGTTGTCAGCTTATCCGAGGTCAGGTTCTCAGGGGCAGTAGCCTAAGCAAAGAGGCCCAGACTTCTCACCCTATCTCTAAGGGTGAGCCCAGACACGCTGCGGAGCAATCTCGTTTTTTCGGTAACTACCAAAGCTTGTGACCATAGGTGAGGGTAGGGATGTAGATCGACCAGTAAATCGAGAGCTAAACTAGTTTGAACACTCAAAATAAGCAGCAAAGAGTTAGACTGAAGTTCAATGAGGGATTGTAATCCAAACATATTACATGAACAGGGGTAATGAGTAGAAAAAATGCTGGAACTAATTATTCTCTTTAACTGAGACGAGTTTTACTTTCCAAAAGTAAAATAAATACAAAAATCATAATGAACAAAATAGCTGAAGGCAATGTTTCAGTTGCTCAAACAACTGTCTCGACACAACTGCAAGCCGAAATTTCAGGCTTTTACAAATTAGCAATGCAAGTGGGGATTGTGAATATCTTCAAAGTCACATTTGTTAATTGAATTGCTGTTTGAAGAGTCTCTTAACACCTATGCTGGACCTTCGCCGGTGACCATGCATTTCCAATCCAATGTCTCTTGCTGACTTCCGCAATAAGGAACACACAAACTGGGAACCATTGGAATTTAATTAGAAGCTCTAATGAACCTGGGCCACCGTGGGATAATTTCTCAGTGAAAAAGCAATCTGCACATCAGCTATACCATTACTGCAGCCTCTCTAGTCGTGCACGGCATCTCCAGGGACCGCTCAAGCCTCCCCTCACGACTGTGGGGACAAAAATAAAGCGAGTGACAAATGGACCTTTGGGATATTTTAATTTGGGGCCTATAAGTGGTGAGAGCCTTCTCTGCAGTTTCGAAATTAGACAAGCAGGATTGAGGTGCTTACGTATCTGATGGGTGAACGAGGAGACGATTTTTTAAGGTTTGCGTCCCAGTCATATACCCAGTAGCTGTGTGTGTAACAGTCTGATCTTTATACCAAGTGGACAAACACAATACTTGTGCTCTATTAAAATCAGCGACTTAAAGAAAGGGTTTTCTTTTTCTTTGTGATGCTCTGTCAGCATTCACCTCACCGCAGCTGCCTTGTGGAGTTTCTGGCATTAGAATCGACTTCAGAAAGTAACACGCTGCTTGATCCTGTTGACATTTTAATGATTCACTCTGCAACAGCAGAATATTCCATTTCTTAACCTTAAACACAGCCCGCTCCCTTTTGCAGAAAGGTTGTTGTCCTTTGAAACAGTGAAGCATCTATTTCACTTTGCTGCATTTAGTTAAAACTTATGCTGCAGAATGCATCAGGCTGCTTCTGCTTTCTGTCACATCATTATTAAACTGTGGTGCACCGGTGTCACCATGCAAGTAATGTTTCTGACATACCAACGGCTGCATGTGCTTTATGGTTTAGGCTGAAGCTTTTTCTGTAGTTTTTCTCTTTTTTACTTCTTTTCATGTATATTCCTTGCTGTCATTCTGGCACAGTTTAATCTTATCTGTCTCATCTTTCCTAAGAATGCCGGCATTTCAACCCTCTAATCTGGCATTTCTTTTTTTTTTTTGGGAGGTTCACGACTGGCTAATGCACTGTGAGGAATTCTCTTGAAGTTGTCTCTGGAAAGTGTCCTTCACTTGGCCAACGATAACAAGCAGATTTTCTTTACAATGAGAAGAAGCCTGTGATCATCCATCACTCTTCTGTGGAATCCTTTCTGTGCTGCCAAGCCCACCATTAGGTCCTTTTTTCCTCTCCAAATGTACCAAACTATTGATCTAGCCCGTCCTAATGTCCCAGCTATGTCTCCTGTTGGATCTGTTTGGATTCTGAGGCCTAAAAATAGATGGTTTCATTTGTGTTGGGAGTTTTATTGACTGTTGGGGGTTTCACTAACGGGCTCCAAATGCAACCACACTTTGAATCAACCTCAGACCTTATTGATAAAGAAATAATGAAGCAATAGCTCAACCTGTACAGCCTAATGACATATTACAGAGGAAATGTCTCATTTAGACAAAAAAGACCATTAAATTAAACCTGAAAGTGTGAAATATCTGTTAATTCAACAGTTCTAACATATCTCTATAAATAATAATAAACATCAGAAATGGCTAAATCTATATTTTCCCTTATAGTTTACGTCAGACACTGTCACTTTGAGCAAAGCTGTATATTATTACACCTGCCCCCTTTTTATTTAGCTGTTTGCAGAAGGTTCAATACTGATTAAACAATCCTGTAAATGAAAGATCAAACCTGAGTGGATTGAAGCATTAATGCAGCTGATGTGTATTTAAGCAAAGGCCTTATATAACATCATGGGCAAATAATAACATAAATAGTGTAAAACAGCTAATATGTGCTATTTTTTCCTCTACTGTGGAAAAGTAGCCTGGCAAGCCATCCTATAAATATGAATATCGTCTGGCCACGACCCATAAACACATCTCAGTTGTGGGGCGGAGTCTACAGTTGTCTTTCAAACCGTCTCTGCATCTATTGGACAACGAACAACGTGTTGTATTTACCTTTACAGATGTCAGTCAACGGGTGAAGACCACCATATACGATCAAAGAAGACGCAAATACGTCCTTTTTCTAAATAAAGGACTTAAGTACCTTGATCTGCTCTTGACTCAAAGAAAAGCCCAAAACTAAAAGTCCAAAGTTGATGCCAAAGCTGTTTCAAATGAGCCGCCGCCATCTTTGCTGTTTCGCTCAGTCGCAGTAAACTCCCGCTCACCAAACCGATAGAGCGCTTTCATAAGCAAGACACAAGACTGTTTGGGCCTGCTGAGGCTTCAATGGAGCGTGGCTAGACCAACCTGCAGAGTGAAATCATTTTGCTTCTGCTACCGTCTGTCTAGATTTCTAAGCTAGTAGGAAACCAACTCGTGATTGGTGAGTTGCAGGAGATTTTTTTGCAGAACTACCCGTATATTTATCTGTATTGCTCACTCCACAGACGCTATTCTTACAAATGATATCTTAGTAAAGATGGCTTTTCAGGCTGTGCAATGACGTAATTCCCTAAAATGGAACTAGAACTTGCTAAAACTGAACATGGATTGTAACTGAGACACAATAATCATTTTGGATTCAAGTCGGTTCATTTAAAAGCGACTTGATCCTCTTGAAAATGTTTCACTTCTCATCCGAAGAGCTTCATCAGTCCAGAATGAAACATGCGTAGCTATAGCTTCATTAATGCTAGCTAGTTTACAGATTAATCCTAAATGAATTATGGCGTGCTAGTTTTCAGGTTAACATAGCTTCTGCTACTTAAATATGTATTTTCCCAAACCTAATGTGTTTATAAAAGATCGTCTCACCAGCAGTCTGTGGGCTGGTCCAGGCGCTGCTACGAGAACCTCCGCTGCCACTGCAGGCCCGGCCGTTTCCGCCTGTTCCAGCAGGCACAGCTGGTGCGTGATGCTGTCCATCTCTTCCTGCAGTTTTTCCGTTTCAGCAGTGATCTCGGCTATTTTCTCAGCTGCAGATGCCGTGAGGAACGCTTCCTTGAGGTCGACCAGGTGAAGGGTTCTCTTCTCCTCCAGACGAACCAGTCGATGGAGCTCTTCAAACTGACTGTTCACATATTCTTCTAGTTCCTCTGTCGACATCTGTTATATGTGGATTAAAAACACACACAAAAGAGAATGACTGAGATGGGGGGTTTAAATGGAGCAGACAAGGTGACAGGTGTGGGAAAACTACACAAAACAAACCTCAGTACAGGATTCAACCACAAAGACGAACACAAAGTAAAGAGTAAGATATCAAAGGTAAGAAAGAAGCAATAATTATTTCCATTTGCGTCTGTTTTAGGTTGTTTCAGCAAGCCCATGGGTTTCTGTCATGCAGTAACTAATTGATAGCAATCAGCAGATTCCCTGACAGCAAACCCCATGACTCACATCTGCAGATAAGAGATTTCCAAGGCTTTTTCTTCCACGGAATACCATCTGTTTGGCTTTCTAGATGGCTGAACTGTTCACCAAGACACCTTTTAAATTCCCTTTCCTGCTCCCTAGTGGGATTCTCTTTAGCTGACTCATTACGTTAAATCACCTCATTACATTAAGACTCCTCCCTGCAGTCCCTCCGTTTTAAATGACTCCACCTTGAACGCAGCCGCTGTCATAACGTTAAACATCCCAAGGTTCCTTGTCATGATTTCTTCTCCCTAATATTTTATAATTGTGTTCGTGCAAACATCATCTGCTCTCTCCCTTCTTCCCCTACAGCAGAACTTTCTCTTCCTTTCCTTGCTTTTCATCTCGTTTCCGACAGCCTCCCCTTTCTCCAGTGAAGCAAGGAATGGTTGTCTTTACCAAGGTTGGCAGAGCTACTCCCCCTGAGGGCCCAAAGTTTTATTATGTATTTGCCATTTCTGCACAAGCAATCAGATTCTCCAAATTGCCCATTAAACCAAGAGCAAGAGGTAACACTTTTAAATTACTCTCTCTGTATGAGGACAGAAACTCGCACATCCTTCATTCTGAATAAGACAGAGGGAGTTCGTTAACGTCTAATTGGAGAGCAATGAGTTGTTTTCTCTTTTACCCTCAACAAAATCAGCCCCCTGAATATGTGTCTCAGAGATGAGGAACAATAACGTACAACTGGGCTGGACAAGAAGCTTCATTTGCTTATTTTACAGGAAAGTAAAATAAATCTGAAAAGTAGAAGAGAAGAAGCCAAAGCAGAAGGATTTAAACAGGATTTTTCTTTATTTTAGGAGGGAAAATATCATACAAAATCTAACTAGATTTAATAACTCCAATTATATGACAAATGGGATGATTAAATCATCTAAAAGAGTGGTGATTTTAAACATGAGCAGCAGGAACGTTTAGGACACAGAACATTAATTAATTACAGGACAATTATGTTTTCATTTTGTGCTCATTTGAAGAATTTTAGGTGATAACAGTCCATTATAATTTAATTTTTCTGACATTTTTAAGCTCGGTATACTTGGGAAGGGACAGTTAAAGGTTGAAAATGAAACATTTTAATAAAAAGCTAGATTTTTGAAAATAATAATACGTCCACGGGGCGTTCAGACATGTGCAGGATGAATGTATAGTTGTTCCTTTAAAAGCTATGTTTAAAAAAATAAATAATCAAAATTTTATTTTGACGGGCACAACACTGGGTTTATGTTTACATCTACCAGCCACTAGAGGGCGCCGTTGTGGTGAAAAGTCCGCTCGGCAAGACGAGGCTGGCACTGTGGAAAATGGCGGACTTGACAAGTCAAGCAGCTGATTCTGATGCTGCGTTCAATTTACCTTGGAAGTCGGAACTTGGAATGACGTCACACCCGAGTTAACAGCGTTCTGGTTACCATAGTCGGAGAAGTCGTAATTCCAATATGGCGGCGCCCTCGAAAACTGCTGTCTTTGGTATCTCTCAACGAATAGAGACGACTAATAAACAACACTTATAGTTCATTCAGCTCAGAGATGCAAGCGCTACACGTAACATTGATTTTAAACGCACTCTTAAATGTGTCTTGTTAAATAAACACATTTCAACCAAAACTTACTGTTGTTGACACGGAGAGCTGCCATCTTGGATCTCGAGGTCGGAGTTCTGAAAAACTTCCGAGTTTCCCACTGGGAGGTCCGACTTTGCGGGGCGTTTTATTTGATTTTTCCTTCTCGGAAGTCGGGATTTCTGAGTTCCGAGGACTAATTAAACGCACCATGAGCCCAGAAGATGTTCCAACGGTAAATACTGTTGTAAAAAAAACGTATTGGTAGAAAATCCTTACCCTGTACAATTCGTCAGGACATGGTGCTGGCTGTTTACTTCAGGTATCAGCAGTGAACCAACACCCTGACCATAGACATGAATACGTAGACGCCTCATTGGGTGCTGGAGAGCATAACAGCGTCGCCGCCTTTTTGGATGGGTCTCCTCATGCTCCAAAGTCAATCCAGCGTGGACAACTATGCCCGTTTTTGTGCAACCATACCATTGAAAAAACAGATCACGTTGGATTACTATTGACTTTTCTAGCCTACCTGATGGGATTTGATATTTTAATTCATTCTTTTTTTGTTTAATTATGCTTATATTTTAATTATCATGCCACACCATTTGTCTGATTTTGTGAAAAAGCATGATAAAATGTGTTTTTTAGTTGGGTAAGCTCCTTCCTCAGTAGAAATGAATGCACTGGGGGCGAATGGAGACCCATCCAAGATGGCGGCCGGCCACTACGGCAGCTCCAACACACGTCCACGGGGCGTCAACGTATATATGTCTGTGACCCTGATGGCTGGAAAATTTGTTGCTGTTGTTGCAGCTGCAACCTCTGCCCACTGGGTGTCGCTATGGTGTCCATATTCCATATTCAATCTTTAACACTATATAAACCATTAATAATAATAATAATCAACTGTTTTAGTCAAGCAACTTTCCAAATGTCCATGTTTAAAACATTTGAGTAAGATATGCATTTACAATTTATGATATTAAAAATGAGCTTAAAGGAATCAGACTCTTAGGTGCTGCAGAAATATTCAGCTGCAGTTATTATTTCATTAGATGTGAAACTGCAAAATCACACAACTACCAGGAACACTAATAATTAATCACACTTTACTTATTTTGGTTAAATATTTATACGAGTGAAAGTGAAAAGATGTCTAACATTCGTTATTGCAAATAAAAGGTTTAGCTTAGCAAATGCTCGCTAAAGTCCTAAATCAGCCATAACAGTGGCTGCAGACGGAGCTAATTGGCTTTAGGTCTATTTTGCACGTGAGTGGAAGTGAACTTGTTTTCTGATTTTTTTAATCGTAATCCAGTTATAGGCCATGATGACGACTATTGTCCAATTAAAACTAAAATGTCTATGTTTAATGAAAATCAACATGTGCAGCAGAAGATTAGTACAATAGCAAAAGTATTATTTCAATGTAAAAGGATTTTTCATAAACACTCTGGTTCTTATGTCTTCAGAGTTTCTAGAGAAAAAAAAATACATTCAGCACAATATATTAAAAGATGAATGGGGCTAAAATAATTAATGTAAAACTAAGAATCTTTAGTGGCTTATTTGTCAAGTGGCTCACAAATTCCCAAACCTCAATTATCCAGGACCTCCATTAAGTCCTCTGCCCTTTAAAGAATCCCAATGGCCTGCATGACAGATGGAGTCTGTGATCCCAGGTCTTTGTGTTTGTGGAGCAGGAGCCCTCTGCCACTGCAGCTCTCACTCTGAAAAATTTGCCTCAATCGCAAAGGAAGGTGCATCCATGCGTGCTAATTCTTCATTTGCATTGCTGCAAGCTGAGGCCACAAAATGAGGCCTCGGGAGAAACAGCGGAGCACGTCGCTTACACAAGCAGGGCTGTTGTAAGGACGCAGATGGAACGTGAAAACACGGGACAGATGAGCTGGATTTTTGAATAAAATGTGGGATATTAAAAAAGTGGAAATGGAATCAATGTCGTGTTTCGTTGAAAAGGAGGTGAAAAACTCTTTTAGGACTGGAAGCGTCTCGAACAGGTGGCACAAGACTCTAAATAAAGAAATGTAATGGATACTCTTTGGAATATACTTTTAGATGACTTTAAATAAGAAAGATTATGAAAAAGTGCTTTTATAGATTATTATTGATGTTAAACCCTGTAAGTGTATCCTTCCCAACTACTACGATGTATAAATGGATCCATAATAATAACTGCATCTTTGTTTTTGTTTTCTAGTTCTATACACTCGAAAGGTTTCCAGTATAT
The DNA here is from genome assembly GCA_006937985.1 of Aphyosemion australe. Classification (NCBI taxonomy): domain Eukaryota; kingdom Metazoa; phylum Chordata; class Actinopteri; order Cyprinodontiformes; family Nothobranchiidae; genus Aphyosemion; species Aphyosemion australe. The sequence goes on along the minus strand of SSNS01000241.1, from coordinate 661,850 downwards.
GTCATTTTAAAATGCTGCTTAGAATAATAATGAAAAATAATAAACTTTAAATATTTAAATTAACAGTCTTACTTTCCTTTTTAAAATAAAAACACACAACCTGAAGGAGAATCTTTGGAAAGCTTAATTCAACTAAAACCTGAACGGAGCCAAAACCACTGCTCATCCAGTGCCTTCTTTGGTGTGATGCCTTTTTAAAAAGGCCTAAAAAGCATTAATTATACATTAGGAGTAAATGGATTTGAACCGTCCTTGCCCTTGGCAATAGTGTCCCCATTCCAACAGAACACTACCCACTCCTATTTTCACGCCCTTTTGTGTCCCTCCTAGAATAACAGTTTCCAGTTCTGTGTGTATGTGCATACTTAAAGGCAAATTGGGTAATATTCTTACTTGTTTACTATCAAATTCTATGTATCACATTCACAAACTTGTCCTTTCACTGAAGCCTATTCTAAATATTCCTATTAGCTTGAAATTTTACATTTTTACATACAGAAACTGTGGTCACCGCTCCATGGTCATGCGCCATCTTGAAATACCAGAGCTGTTTAGGGACATACATCGCGTTTGCCCTTTAAAAAGAAAGTCCTTCTCCCTTTAACGTTGTGCAGGGAGTGGCGCCGGTTCCCTCCGTGGCAACCTTAATGGTTAGGGGAAATTCTGCTCCTTCTCGGGTTGCGTGTCCTGCTCTATCTACATTTGTTCGCTGGATTGAAAGCTGGAAGTAATCTATAACTGTGGCGGTGCGCGCACGGCCACAGGCGACAGGAAGATGAGTGACGCGGCAGACGCGGTCAACGTGGAAGACGCGTGGCAGCACTGGAGCGAGAATACAGTGGCTGCATATGACTGATCAGACCTGTTCTACGTATATTCACACGACACGGACAGCGGGCTCTCTAATCCCTGAGACCGTGACTGAAGGAAGCAGCAGAAACAGTAAATAAAACGTGCAGATGGCTGAAAGCTGGTGTGTGGCGTTTTCACATTGTCTTTTTGATCCATGTGGGCTACTGTAGCTGCAATACCTACTCTGAACTGAGTGGTGCTATGGAGCTTAATATTTTACACACTGGGGCTTTAAACTTTAACCATTATCTATGCAAAAATTACGTCAATTTAAGTGAGGCAAGTTGTGTTCCAAACAAACAAAAAAATCTCAACAACTATGCCTCGGATCTGGCATATTTTAACATTTTCAGGAGAAGTAGCTGAGGAGTTTGAGCTATAACATACGTAGAATGTTTTGTAGTAGAGTTTCTAGATTTCTCAACTTTTTATTGGTTTTGAGTGAAACAAAGTCAGCCAAGAAACTTTCTTCGTAATGCCGCCAAGCAACTAAACTAAAAAGCTGGCAGAGGACAAGAGTGGCAGCCTAAAAGAGCAATGGGATGAAGAAGAGTCAAAAGAATAAGATGGGATGAGCAGAAATAGCACAATGAATAAATGTAACTACTGCCTGTTCTGCAGCCTTGAGTCTTTAGGACAGCTTTAATGCGTCTGCTGCTCTGGCAGATCTTATGAGACAGTGAAAATGGATTTAGCCAATAAACACACATACACTGTTGTGACTGGTGGCTCTGTGCTCTATCTAGGCATCATATTACATTGACTCAGCGGCACAAAGCAGCTCTACAGCCAGTGTGCGTGCACTCGATGATGCCTTTAGCTGTGGAAATAAACTATAAATAAAGAATAAAATGAAGTAAATATGCTGATTATCCTGTCATGGTACGCAGTAACTGATCACACCTCTGGTCCTTCATTAATATGTATGCACCCCCTTTGCGGGTTTATTCATTATAGCTAGTCCCATAAGCAGAAATACTATATGAACTTTGAGACATTACAACTCGTACGCATGTGGAAACATACATAATAAAACAGATAATACTAAATGCCAAAACATATGGAAAAAGTGAAGTCCTTATTCATCTCTACTCGTGCACTCAGTCCTTTTCCTTCAGGAAGTCTTTCAGGATGTCAATACCGCGCAATTTAACCTCCCCCATCTGCTCTTTCTATCTCTGTCTGCCTTACGCACACACTTAAGACGTAACCTTCCTCACCAGGAGTAGTCGCTCTGACGGCTGCCTGTCATGCATAATAATAAACACTGACATTTCAGAGTGCAGAAAGGACATGCAGACAAATCCACATTGTGGTCTAGAACACAATACCCCAGGAGTAAGGAGGTAAGTGCTTTCTACAGAGCACACCACACCCCTATGGAGGAACAGCACAAGACAAAACGTCCAGAAAGTCCTCTGGGCCACATTGATATGTCAGTATGATAATAGGTGTGAACTCCAGTTGGGTGCCAGCTGCAGAAAGTGTTGTCTCTCAAAGGCCAGTAAAATTAACCTTTTACGCTTAGCTGCTGTGCGTGGGTCACACCTTTGCAAAAGTATTCAGATACACTCTTCTATTCCTCCGCTCTCCTATAGGTTCTGACAGAAGTATAAATGCAGGGATGGCTGAGAAAGCAGGTGATTTCAATGGTAATTTGCAGAGGCCAGAGCTGTAAATTTCTGATCTTGCCTTTAACTGTTCCGCCCTTCGATGCACAACCCCTAACTCTACATGGTCAGGCTTCATTTTCAGTGGCAGATCATGCCTCTACTGTGGCGTCTGTAATGGAAATACAGAAACTGTTTTCAAGGTTGACTTGTCAGGAAAATTCAGTTTAAGTAGCTTCTTTTTTTATACATCAAAAGAAAATGTGACTGCGCGTGAAATGCACAAGTTGTTCTGCTTTTGTTTATTTTTGGACGGGAATCAGGAGGAGTTTCAACGAGAATAGGAGCGGAAAACCTTTGTCACCTTCCATTCCTGTAATAACTACTTGCAAGGCCAGAGAGAACTATACATCAGCCAAGTCAGCGTTGCAGGAATGAATCAAACAGAAAAAGTAAAATGTGGTATGCACTCTCAAAATACAACAAAATACAACCGTTACAACCGTACAGTAATGATTTACCCTGACGTTCCGATAAAGGAAACGCACCTGATGCTTATTACAAGGACGTTAATATAAGGTACAACAGAAACTGTATAAATTAATGTAATTTATCAGCTGAACATATCCAGTGTAATATGTCTTTTTATATTCTGCTGCATTTGAAATGCAAAACTAACCTGACATCTTAGAAAGAGGCATATTTGTAAAAGGAATTAAATGCAAACCCAGTGACACACGATGATGAAAAGCAAAGTGGCTTGACACTCTTAAAAGGATCCTAAGAGCCCTTCAGAGAACGTCGTTTAGGATGTTTTCTTTTTTTATGCTCCTTTCTGCCAAATAGGTGTTAGCATTCAGCTCAAGAGTTCTGTGTAAAGAGACTTGCACTCACCTCTGGGTTGGTCCACTTGGTTTTGATCCTTTCAGCCATCTGCTGCGTGAAGCCCAGGAGGTCATAACCCTGCCTGCTCTGTAGATAGGAGCACACCAACAAGCGGTAAACACAACAAGACTGTGTCACAACACAGAGCACTGCAAGTACACAGAGATTACTTCTGTGCAGCTCAAGGAAATAATACAGAAATCTAGTAAAAGTTTGTGAAAATTCCTGTAATTTGCACAAATCTAAACACTAAGAAACTATGAAAAACATGTTTTGGAGAATAAGGTATTGACAACACTTTTACAGTTGGTGCTTTTAGAAAACACCTAAAAGAAGATGGAATAAATGGCATAAATGTGTTATGCAACAATGTGAATGAATAATATCATGAAACTGGATCAATTTTTTCTCTAAAAAGCAGAATGAAAACTAGAGCATGATGGGAGTTTATAAAGCACCCATGGCTGTATATGTGACCTTCTTTTCCTCTAGTAAATCTATATGTGTCGGTGGTGTAAGAGTCCAACAACGAAGTGTGCTGCTCTACTTTTTTTTTTCCAGATGTGCAGCCACAGGGCAGGGGACAACACTGTGGGTTAACGAAGCTGAAGAAAATGACTTTAAGTGAATAATTGTTAATTGCTTCAGTGTCCACAAAACAAATCAAATTTAAAGCTGCATATCTGACTGCATCCTTTCCACTTTGATTGTTCTGTTGTGCTACAGCAGTCAGAATATGTTACACATGCTGGACGTCCGATTCAAATTCCTCCTAGAGGCTCGGGGCATTCAAAGACACGTGATGTTTAGGTATTTTCTGGATAAAAATGGCATTTTTGTCTCTAATAAACATAACCTGGACACCAAAAATCATGCCTTAAGTCAGTGTTCCTCAATTATTTTCCATTAGCCCCCCCATGTAATTTCTGCCGCGCTAATTGAGAAACACTATCTTAAATTAAGAGAATGATGCTAGAGAAATGCACATTAAGGCAAGCCAAAACATGATAATAGCTTTGGGTTGCTTAAAGGAACACTTGGCAGTTTTGGCTTGTTTTTAGCACCCCCTAGTGTTCGTTGGCGAAAGTGAAACTTATCTCCTTGCTGTGCGTTCATCTTTAATCTAGCTGCTGAAATGTCTCCTCAGCCTTCGTTAGTGTCTACAGGAGCGGATCATCACTAAATCAAACAAATCAGTTGTGTTCACGATCTGAAACATGCAGGAAACATGTTGGAAGCAGACTGCAGTGGCAGACCGCCACTCTGAAGTTGCAAGTGCGGTATTCTGGCCACAGAGGGCGGTGGGGGTCTGAGTGACATTTCATTAAGCCTCTAAAGGGTCGTTTTAGCACAAACTGGCTCAAGAAATGTATTTAAAAATATGAAAAAGTTGCATAGTACGGTTTTAAATATTTAACTTGGAAAAACACTAAGAAATGCACATTTTAATTTGTGGGGATAGGAGCATTTTCCAATTATTTTAATGTTATTCTGAACTCATTTTGGTTCAGAGGCTGAAAGTAATTCAATTTCTTCAATTTATGCATATTTTCTAATATGGTTAGCAATCAATGTTTGTGGACAATTGGTTTTAGAATTATTATTGAACCTATGCATTGGTTTCGTATCTAAAATAATGTGCCTGTTCTTAACTGGAAGTGCTGTTTGAAGGTAACCCACTTTGTTGTTTTTACCAGCATTTTACAACACCTGTCCATATTGGAGCTGGTATCAAATGTACAGAAAGTCTTTTTTTATTTAACAAGCATATTTAACGGATTTTTTTTTACCATAGTGGTTTTAAATCACGTATAACTAAATAATTTCTGCTTTGAGAATTTCTGAAGAATATTTTTAAACATTTCAACTATTTGAGAACCAGTTATGTTAAAGGTTGAATATGGAACAATTTAATAAAAAGCTATATTTTTAAAGAATAACACCTCCACGGGGCGTTTAGAGGTGTGCAGGATGAAGGTACAGTATTTTCTTTAAAAGCTATATTTTAATTAAAAAATAATCAGATATTTATTTTGACGGGCACGACACTGGGTTTATGTTTACATCTACCAGCCAGTAGAGGGCAACGTTGCTGGTTGCCAAATACGGTAAACAGTCCGCTCAACACAGCAAGGCACTGTGGAAAATGGTGGACTCTGCAAGTCAAGCAGCTGCTTCTGAGCCCAGAAGATGTCGTTATCCTTCTCAGAAGAGGAGCGACCATAAAAGATCTAAAACCAGAGTGAGCTTAGGCTGCTCACTGCACATATCAGCAGCGAACCTGGCATCCCGACAGCTGGAAACCTTGTTCTATTGTTGCAACTACAACCTCCACACACTAGAAGTCTCTTTGGTGTTTGTGTTCCATATTCCACCTTTAATGATAATGAACATTAAAACTGTAGCAGAGATATGTTGCAGTGAAAGGCTGCAGACTCACTGAACAAAATATCTAAAAAAAAAAAAAAGCTACAATCCAAATGAAAATGAAAAACATCTATGAATTTATGTAGGCGACCAATAAAAATGGTGCGTTTAAAATATTTTACAAAAGTCTTAATAGTCCTGATGAGGACTTAAAACAGCAAAAAGCCCACAGCTATAGGATACGTGAATAAATTAGAAATGCAAATTGAATAGATCGGTGATGCTCTGAATGCATGATGCTGGAGAGCTGCAGATGTTGTAAAGCAGGCTATAAGTGATTAAGTAAATCTGCAGCACATAATAAATCACACTCCACTGGTCCACCTTACCTTCTGCCACACGTAGGCCTCGTGCAGAGTAATGATCTCATGCTCCCTGTGCTCACCCTGCACAGCACACACCACACAGATGATCTGCTCATCAGGTTTGCAATAGAGGGAGCCTTCTTCTCCATGCTCCTTGCATCGAAGCCTTTCCACCGTCACGGTGTCCCTCTTCCCAGCTTCTCCAGCAGCCACAGCCTCCGGTCCTGCTTCTGCATTCTCAGCTCCTTCCCCAGGCTTCCCTTCCTGATGCAAATGATTCTGGGTGTTTTCTCCATCTCTAGCATCCCTACTCTCACTCCCATTGGCCGCCGCCACTCCCTGATCTCCACCCATTACAGCTGAAACATCAACTCCTGGTTCTGCAGCTTCCCCTTCAGTTTCGGAGTCTCTGTCTGCATCCAGACTGTTTGTCTGTGTCTCTTCATTGCAGTAAGGCATTAGCGTGTGACGTGTGCTGCTGGTGTGTTTATCCGCATGGACAGGGCAAAAGGCAAAGCTGCAGGTGTGGCACACCTGTGTAGCTGGCTGGGCCTCGTCTGGCTCACATGCATCACACAAACCATCCATCTGAGGCAACTCCTCTTGCTTCAGCAGTTCCTCTTTATGGTCCATTCTGGCTGGAAGAATTCTGGATCAAAATCCTCAAAGAAAACAGCAAAGAACAGAGTCTAAATAACTAATTAACAATAATTTTCATGATTATTCATTTTACACATTGGAAGCTACAGTTTGAAGAAAAAAAAGCATCATTTAGCACTAAACAGGAGTTTTCTGTTAGAAGCTGCCTTTTACTGTCACTAGGTTTACTGACCC
>SSNS01000241.1:632266-654910 GCA_006937985.1 Aphyosemion australe | reverse complement strand
CCCCCCCCCCCCCCCCCCCCCACACACACACACACACACACACACACACACACACACGCATAAAAGCGCGTCGGTCTGTCTCTTCAGCATGTTCTCACACCTTCTGCTCATCTGATGCTCTGACCTTTTCACACCTTTTGCTTTTTCCTGTTTTATATTTTTGCACACGGACGTGTTATTTAGTGTGCGCACCGCACGAACGCAGAAACAATAATAAACAAAAAACCCACTTGTCTGTTTTCTGTCTCTGAACTTTTCTCCCCGAGCTTTTTCTGCTTCTTTCCTCACGAGGCTGCCTCAAAACAAGTAAGAGAAAAAGTAACTCTCTTCTTTCCTTCTGACACTTTTCTATTTGTTAACGTTGTCACCACAATGCCCGTGCGCACAGACCACTTTCTCCCTGCAAGCTGCGGGTGCGCACTTACCTCCTCGTCCGGGTCGCCCTCTGCCTCTTTCTTCTGCTTTAATGAAATAAAATTGAGTCTGTGAAAAAGTCAAATCCAAGGTCAACTTCCGTAGCGCAGCAGCAATAAACGAGAAGAAAGACAAGTCCAAAATCCTGTTCGACAACGTTTACTTCCTTGTTTTTGTCAGCTGGCTCCGTTTTTCTTTCCTACTTCCTGTGTGTAGCGTTCAGAGTGTGTGAAAGTGACAGAGACACACAGAGGCTGGGAGAGAGAAAACACCCCTGTGCTGCATATATATATATATATATATATATATATATATGATTTTCTTTGATTGTTTTTTAAACAGAACTGTAAATTACTTTTTAATTGGCTCAATTTTTTTCTGTTTTCTGTTTTTTTGCCAACAAATTGTTTCTTTTTTAAATCTGAGTTTTCTGATTGTGATTTTATGCATCAAGAATTATTTATTTATTTACTTATCTTTTAGGAGGATCAGCCACTTGAGATGAACAATCTCGTTCAGAAGTGGGTCCTCCATAGATGGTTTCAATGAAAATAAAAGACCAAGATAACATTCAAGCAAATGTCAAATCAATGGAGCAAGAGCAAAAACACAAAAACAAAACTAAAAAACAATCAAGTAAACATACAAACGGCGCAACAAATCAGTACATTCATCATAGACAACACATAGAACAGATACATATCAAATTAAAGTAAACGTTGCTGTAAATGCATTAAAGGGTCCGGTTATCAAAGGGAATGGTATTTAAAATACTTAGTTGAATATTTCACGACAGTTAAGTAAACCACCATGTGCACAGGATTACATAAACAGAAGTGTCCAGTAATACACTGTAAACACTAAATTAAAAATTGGTTTAGGTCCTCCACTCTCTGACAGATTGCAAACTGTTAATTGATTTATGATTGTAAAGAATATGGAGTTAATTATGGGATGTTGAGTATTTTTTATACATACTCTACATTTTATAAACTTGTTGGAGAAATCAACTTTGAAACATGAAAGTAAAAACAGTTTATTATCCTTAAAAATGCAACGTAAACAACAGTACAGACAAATAAACAACAAATAAATACTATTCAGAAAGGCACAGCCTACCTTTCTTCAGGTTGTCAGTATTTTGTAAAATTCTGGGGAACATATTGATGCTTCTTCTGTCAAGCTATAAAAAAGCCTCTCACCCGGCTTAATTTCAGCGCACAGTTCAAACGTCAGCTTCTGTCACGGTATGAAGGTGCATTAGTGCACCTTTCATGGGTAATTTTCACACCTATGAAGGCTCCATTATTGCTGAACGATATATGCAGGGAGTGGAGCAACATAAACTCACATTGTGATGCTGCTTTTATTAGATATTGCCTCGTGTGTTCAACAGAACTTTGCTAAATTTGCTCCAACTCAGCTTCTTACAATAAAGGGAATTTTTCTATAAGTGGATAAAAGCCAGAATCACAGTAGATATGTGTGAAATGTTATGCAACTTTGCATGATTGCTCTCAAGGCTCTGCAAAATCCAAGATAGTGGACCAACAACCCCTTTTCTGCACTAATAAGGTTTTCTTGTCACAGTTACTTGTATTTGAGTGATGTTGCTGTCAAACTCATGATATATTACATTACTTTCCTAGTTTCACAAATTTCAATAAGATACACTAATTGTTCTGGCTTATTTTTGTGCATTATTTTTTACTTCATTATTTTATTTATTTAAAGTTCATTATTTTCTGTGCACCAAGATCATTTTCAGCATTTCAATAGTTGAAGTTTTGAAACTTCAGTGTATTTTAGATGCTGTCATCATGAATATTTTTTGTTGTAATTTATTATATTTACTGTGTTGTTTATTACTGTAATTGGGTTCCACGTTTGTTATTGACCCATCGTTTCTTGCAGCCAACTCTGTCACTCATCTTTTCTTCCCTGCATGGATACTCCCCAGTTTGTTTCTCAGATCTTCTCTCTGTATCTTTCTGTCTATTGCCATTTATTTCCAGTTCCATCGATGTTTCATTTATGGTCAGTTCTTCAAACTAATGTAAGGCCAGGCTTGAAAGAAAACCAGTGGGAACCATGCAATCATTCTGCGGCACAGGGTAGGGGTAGACTGATATATCGGGCCAATATTTACCATATTTTATATATCGGCATTTGCTGATATACCTCCTTAGTAAACTGATTTAAAGTCAGGCACATCCCTGGGCAACCTAGTGCTGTTGCAGGATACGATCCTCAATAAATATCTACAAAATAAATGCTCTAAAATTTATTTTCAAATGAAATTTCTTTTTATATACCAGTTTTGAATTTTTAATACTTGGTCAAGTAATTGATTTGTTTGATTAACTTTAGTTAGATCTCTGATTTTACCACAAAATTAAGATTTAACAGTTGGTTAAATTCAGTGTCCAAAAACGAATTCAGCTTCAGAAATTGTGTGCATCAGCTGATAATATTAGTGACATTTTAGCATGCAAATAAGGTGGAAAACATCTATATCGAGCATGAAAATTGGCCAAAAAAATGTTCAGCACATATCGGCATCAGCTGACCATGATCTTTACATATCGGTATCGGTATCGGCAATAGAAAAACCAATATCAATCGACCTCTAGCACAGGGACTATAAATGGAAGGGTCAACACTGCAGGAATGAGTTTGTTTGCATGACAATTCTAATATTGTAATGACTCTAATTAGCATTCAAGGATTGAAAAAAGCCTGAAATTCCAGTGAGCTGCAGTCAAAATGAATCAAAACATGTTTATTTTTCTCACAAAATGCAACTCCAACTCTTCATATTTTACTAGCAGAAAACCTCGTGTGTGTGTGTGTGTGTGTGTGTGTGTGTGTGTGTGTGTGTGTGTGTGTGTTTGCTTGTTCACAAGTTTGTGGTACATGGCAGCAGAATGAGTAAACAAACACACAAACCCAAGTGAATTCATATGAATGTGAAAGAGATGGAGCAAATGAAGAGGCTCAGCTGGAAGGGTAAACCGTGTTTCTGCAGAAATGTTAATGGACGGTTTCTAATAATTATATCAGCTTCCCCCTTCTGTTCTGTACCCAACATAAAGTACCGCAGAGAGACAATAGAGCAGGATTAGAGGTCTGAAGAGAGATCCAGAGAAACGAGGAAAAACAAGCTGCTCTCTGTAGAGAGACCTAAAGAGGCTATTGAACCGGGCTTTACACACACATTATTTGGCAAATACGTATCGACTGGTCGTTTGATTTGAATGGCGTACCATAAATATCCATTGAGCATGTTCCAAGAAAGCCTCCAGCATGCTCCCAAAATGAGTGATGATGCTGTATTTATGCCCTTTTGAAGAGGATTTCTCCTATTGAAAAAGTGTCACTCAACATTAAGTATTGTTGGAGTGTAAAACATGAATGATGATACGATGACACATTTAACAAGCAAAAATCTGTCTTGGCTCGTGTTATATGCTGATGTAATGACTAAAACTGAGAGTGCATTTTCCAAAGGACATTTCATCCTAACAGATGTATCACTCACCAGAACTCAATGTGCGATCAGGCTTTTTTTTTTTTTACACTTGTGCATCACACTGCATGGTGAGTGCACTGTTAAATAGTCATCTGGCTTATTTCAAAATCTCTCACTGAACTGCATTTTACTGTATTGTAAAGGACCGCCTGCATCCAACCAGGCTCACTGACTTACAGTTTATTAGAATGCTTGATATGAATGCAGTATGTAGCTACTGGTACAGTGATCTGTTTATTCTAGGTTTTGGTGAAACAAAATAAGTGGCATGCAGTTGGAGCTAAATTTGTTTACCTAAATTGTGTTTTTGCAGCTGTGCATGGATGCTGGCAACTCAAAGGACGTCAAGCTCTTAGAAATAACAGCCAAGACTGAAGGAGGGAGCTTTGGCAGGCAGGCTGAGCTGACAGAAAACACTTACTTCATCCTTCAGTTTTGACATTGTGTTACCGGCATGGAGTCAGTCTTTGTTCTGAAGTCAAAATGTCCAGCACAACACTGGTGTGTCACGGGAGAGATTTTTTGAACTGAGTCTTTTCTCTTGTAAAAGCTGAGAACACCTAAATGGATTCCACTTGAGACGTTTAATGTTTTTCAAACATTTTATGAAGCAGGAACTACACATTATGGCAAAAACGGAAAACAAATTATGGTAAATGGCCTGTATTTGATATAGCACCTTCCAGAGTCCTAGAACCCGGGGCGCTTTACAACACAATCAGTCATTCACCCATTCACGTACACATTCACACGCTGGTGGGGATTAGCTACATAGTAGCTACAGCTGCCACTGACTGAGGCGAGGCTGCCATACACTGGCACCACTGGTCCCTCTGATCACTACCACAGGCAATAAGGGTTAAGTGTCTTGCCCAAAGACACAACAACAGCGACAGACTGAGCGGGGTGCAAACCTGCAACCTTCCGATTGTGGGGCGGGCACTTAATTTCTCTCCCACATTGCCCACAAATTAGCTTAAAACATTTTTTTTCATGCCTCTTAACAACGTTCTAACATAGTATAGCTATAAATATATGGTGGAGATAAAAAAAAACAAAAAAATTAATGAAGTGCTTTTCTCGCATTTGTTTAAAAACCTCCGCCAATTGTTGCTTTTGGACCAAAAAAAGGCACTATACAAGTGTGAATCATTTATCATTTGGTATCATACAACCATAAACCTACTTTTATACTTTAGTCGTTCAAACCAATCTCTTTTTTCTGCTCCTCTCTTTTGGTCTATAGTTTTCTCTCGCTGTCACACATTAACTTTCGCTCCCAGGCCATAAATAAACTTCCTTTTTAAGGTTTAACAAAACAACTAATTTGAAACAGCCATACTTTCTGTCACACATCAATATTTTATGAACTGAGATAATAAGGGAACATTTATATTTTTAGATAGTTTATGTAACCTAAAAAAAAGATTCCACTGACAAATAAAAGCATCTTGTGTTCACAAGTTGGGTGAATCTTAAGCTAATATAAGGGTAATGCACTTTCATCGCCTTGGCACCTTCTCCCACTCATCCCAGTTTGATAAAAACACTTCTCCTTCCAGCCTCTTGCACACTTCTGTGACCACGGTAACCATCTCCCACCACCAGTCTTGAAGCACTGATGTGCAGCCAGCTGTTGCCTATTAGGCCACTTAAGCTCAGAGAAGGCGGCGATGATAATAACATTGTTCAGTTTCTTACATCAGGCTCTGATAATATAACAACTCTGAATTCTCACTCTTGTGTATAGAGGGAATAAAAACCTGGGCTTCCTGAAGCAATTTAAAATGTATCATACCTCAGTGGTCTCCTCATTCATTGGTTATGCTTGGTAGCAAATTTCTGGCATTACAGATTGATTTCCTATTTTTTTTCTTTTTAATTTGTTTTGCTCTTATATCTCGGTTTAGGCGACAGATGGGAGCTGTAACAAGCCAGCCAGCACGATACACCTGCATCTGATTACTTCACTTTTTCTCAGGATGACTTAAAAAGGGCTTCTTTTTGTCTGAACGGTATAAGTTCATTTTTTCATCTCAACTATTTCTTGTGAGAGATTCTAGTATATTTCAACTCAACGTTTTCCCCAGAGCAGTGAACCTTTAGATCTAGGCCCAAATCATTTTAGTTCTAAGCCTGCATGGCGGATGGCAAGAGTGTAACAGTAATATGCTGTTTTGTGATATTTTTGCAAGAACTTTGCATTACAGAGATACCTAGAAGAAAAAATATCAGCACATATCCATGTTTTGGTCTAATCTGAGGAGCTGCTAGCGTCTAGCGCCATCATCTCTATTGAACTGATTGTGATACCTGCAGACAGACTGCAGCGATGCAGATCCTGTATCCGTTTTTGTGGTGAGGAGAGAGCAGAGCCACAAGGCAACAAATTTCAAATTCCCCATCAACGTTCCAACCTTCACCCAGGAGCTGTGGGTAATGACCAAAATAATGAGATCATGAATACAAGTGAGGTTCCTCTGCAGAGTGGCTAAACTCACCTTTGGGGATAAGAAGAAAAGCTCAGCTAATTGGTGGGAGCTCTAAGTGTAGTCACTTTGTCCTCCTCATCAAAAAGGAGCCTGTTGAGTGGGTTTGGGCTTCTGGTGAGAGTGCCTTCTGGGTTCAGGACGTCTTCCATGGGAGGTGGTTGAGACATGTCCCACTGGGAGGAGTGACCTAGACCTAAAACTAATGGGAGATGTTAGAGCTCACAGCTGGTGAAGGGACAGCTTAGAGTCCCTCTGGATGAGTGGAGGAGGTAGATGAAGGGAACATTGTCAACATTGTTCTATATAAGCTACATGATGGATGGATGGATGGATGGATGGATGGATGGATGGATGGATGGATGGATGGATGGATGGATGGATGGATGGATGGATGGATGGATGGATGGAAGGAATGATGGGTGGATGGATGGATGGATGGATGGATGGATGGATGGATGGATGGATGGATGGAATGATGGATGGATGGATGGATGGATGGATGGATGGATGGATGGATGGATGGATGGATGGATGGATGGATGGATGGATGGATGGATGGATGAAAGGATGGATGGATGGGATAAAAATATTGAAATTTAGCAAAGGATTTACAAAAAATGGACAGTTTTAAGGCTGACGATTATTTGTAGACTTATGGTGCTTTCACATCTAGGTCGGCACGGACTAGCTCTGGTTAGGTATATTGTGCGTTTTCCATGCTCAACCGACTATTTTTCAGACCTCCTTCCCAGCGGTTCACTTCAGAATGAACTGACCCAACTCAGCCACTGCCAAGTGATTGGCTGGCTGAAATTCACTCAGGAGGAGCTTCCGATTGGTGGGTAGAATCAGCCAGTGGGGGCTTCCTGCATGCGCAATTCATTATCATTCTGGATGCTGTGGGAGTAAACATCTCCTCTGACTGCAGCTCGGCGTTGCCGCTCTATCGAGAGGACACCACGGACTTCTCCATGCGACCTTGTCCCCGCCCACATGCTCAGAGATTTCCACGTTTCTGAGAAGGATATGTGAATAAAACCTGGCCTCACGGGGCCGGGCTGACCCTACCAAGACCGGGCTGGACTGAAACGCCATTAAGTTCTCCACCCCATCCCAAACAATGGACCACCAGCTGCTCGTAGCAACCTAGAAGATAGTAAATTCCTTGTTCAACATAAAAATCACCATGCTTTGTTAATTTATTTTCTTTCTTTTTTTTCCCCTCAGGAAGTAGCTGCCATTTATCATAAGGCGGCATGCCATACATCTTGGCGTTGTAATATCTGAGAAGACGAAGGCCTGTCCAGCACAGAGAGCCATTTCCCAGCTCCAGACAGAAAGTGATTTGATTTAGACTGTTTTATAAATTGCATTATTCTAGAAATAAATCTAATAATAAATTGAAATCTGTTTCTTTTATGTGTGGTTAAATTCTAGTCCTGTGGAGGGATTCTTATCGTTTTGGTTCTGGTCCAGTGCTGTTTTTATTCATCTTTCATCTCCATGTTTTGTGTTTTCTTTTTTTTTTCTAAATGTGAATGAAATAAAATAAATAACTGTGTGATTATTTATTCACTAGGTTTGTGATCGGGACATATTTAGATGCTCTTCAGTTTTTGGTCTCTTTAAAAAAAAGTTCCATTCTCACTAAAGTGGGCCCATTCCGATCTGGTTTAGCTCTTTTGAAAACACACTAATTCTGTTTGTCTCTCCTTTCATACCAGGATAGAATAAAACACTGGGTTGGATACAAAGCCTGGTTTGTCTGTCTTGGCCTAACTCATGCAACATTTTCCTGTTACATCTGTGCCTCATCAGTGGAAACAAGTGTGTACTTGCCTCGGAGTCAGACTCTGCTCTGCAGAGAGCACACACCACTTGTATTTTTAGATCTCTGCCTTTTAAAACTTTAAAACTGAGGAAGATGCTGTGTGAATAAAACATGGCTGCTGAGAGAATTTAACATCATACATACAGTTTGCATGGAAGAATATTTAAGTGAGGATAAGCCGACATTAATGACGTTTGTTAACCGTTTCCCATCGCTTGGCCGCAGCTGGATCACTGTCTGCCGCGGCGTCATGGGACACAGAGCAAATCAACGGGACTCTGCTGCAAAACAATGACATTCAGTGTTATTTTCCGTGGTTCCCCTCAGTAGGCCCCGGAACGTGGGCGCCAGGTCACAATGCTCCTCTGTGCCCGCAGACGTATGGCGTCCTGGCACAAATGTCACCCTGGAAGCTTCTCAGCATGGGTACCCATGCCAAAAGCCTTCAAGCATTCCAATTCCCTGGATGGCTTCCTCCGGGGCTCGGCGTCCAGAACGTTAAACGCAAGACATCCCTAACGTGACTGTAAAGGTAAAGAACCAGGAGAGATGTAAAAGTTTCCACAAAGTTATCTTGGAAACTATTTTCCTTTTGCATCACCAGCTCTTCATTATCCCTTCGTGCTGACCCTTACCCCCTCAGTCCTCTAGTTTGTGTTCTTTAATCAGTGTCCAGTATTGATCGCGAGTTAAAGGAACATGGAACCTGTCAATCAAACGGTGGAAGTGTCTCTGACATATTTGAGGACAAGGACAGGTGAGAGCGAGGCAGAATTTCAACAGATCACTGCGATTTGAGATTTAAAGGAGAAACAGTTCCAAACAGCTTTTGCTCAAGTGTGTTTTCCCAAGGCTAAGAATATATGCTTTTAGCATGTGACTGTTGCTAATGTGACTAGCAGGAAGATGGAATAGATGAAAAACACAGAGAAAGAGTGAGGAGTGGGTTAGAGGGGCGATAGAAGCCGAGAATACTTTGTGTGCAAGGACGAGCTGATAAAAAGGGAAGGGAAAGAAAGCTGTGAGTGAAAGGAGGAAGATTGAATTTCTTCTTCTCAGGCAAGATCACTCCCTTCGAGCAGACAGACAGGATGAAAAGATGACCGACTGTTGTTCTCTCACTGATGTTTGGACAGTCACCCTTCGCCGTTCGTCTCTTACTGCTGCCATCTGACATCAACACTTGAAACAATTACGGGCGTGCCAAAGGGTTGACGTGTGTCGAGTCAGCAGACGAATGCAGAAGACTAACCTGCCACAGAGAATACAGAGGATCAATGAGAAGGATGGAAGATTGGCGAAGCAAAGCAGAAGAATAGATGAATCGTTTCAAAAAGTGAACTCTAAAGACGGTTAAGCTGCTTAATAATTCGGCTGACGCTGCAAATATCTCTGTTCCCATGCTCGTGCTGCCTGTTTATCTCCTATCTTGGGGGGCGTGCAACTCTCGTCACAGCAGAAGCAGATTATGAGATTAAGCAGTGTGCCTAAGGGAAATAAAAATACATATAAATACATATATGCATATGAAATGAATATAGCAAATAAAACGGCTCTTGAGGAAAGTTTTTCATCTCAAACACAGCTAATATATGCATCGTTAGAAATTTCCCTGATTGCAGCAAAGAGATGGAAAGGGAGACTGTTATTAATTTGTAGAGAGAGAAAAGAGATTAATCGTAAAGTCAGTAATCGGCTCTGGACACGAAGTAATCTGCAAACAATCACAAGGACTTTTGTTTCTGGTGCATTTTGTCTCCTCTGCTTATTAAATTGTCCCACATATAAACCATAAAGTCCTGTGAGATTAGGTTATTTTCACATAAAATGTCTTTTTTAAAGGAATCTTAAAGGTGCGGTTGACTGACAATCCTTGGTTTAATGTTTTTTCTGACTATAATCAATCACTCTGAGTTTTTCATGCAGGTTGAAAATGAAAATATTCTTTTACACCTATCTCCTGCATTAGCTTCTGATAGAAAATAGATGGTTAAACGCTAGGATTTGAAAATTCTTACAGATCTACGTCACACTGTCACTTAACATTCCTGGACTTACCCATCTTGACTCACGACAGAGAAGGCTGTTGGTTTAACGTTCGGGAAACACAGGGAACGTTTCAGCTAGTTTAAGTTAGCCGTTAGCATTAGCAACACCACCGTACAGCAGAAGCTCCTCCAGGCTTGTGTTGTTTGTGGAGATAAAACATCAATGTTGCAAGTCAGTGGTAGAGTCGTGTTGCTGCTATCCATTCTGGGGCGAGATGTCCAAATATTAGGAAATAAGACTCCAAAACCCATAGACATGAATTCGTAGACGCCCTATTGGGTGCTAGAGAGCGCAACAGTGTCGCCGCCATATTGGATGGGTCTCCTCACTCCCATAAGTCAATGCAGAGTGAACAACTATGGCTGTTTTTGTGCAGCCTACAGTTGCAACAACCGGCGTATTGAAAACAGATCATGTTGGTTTACTATTGACTTTTCTAACCTACCTGATGGGATTTTATATTTTCATTTATTTTTTGTTATTATGTTGAATTGTATTTATATTTTAATTATCATGCTATACCATGTGTCTGATTTTGTGAAAAAGCTTGATAAGATGTGTTTTTAGTTGGGTAAGCACCTTCATCAGTAGAAATTAATGCACTGGGGGCGAATGGAGACCCATCTAAGATGGCGGCCGGCCACTACGGCAGCTCCACGGGGCGTCTACGTATATATGTCTGTGGCAAAACCTGCCGTCTGAACAAAGACTGTATGCGTCTGAAGCTCAGCTGTGATGTGGGGAACTTTTAGGCCCAAGAAATGGTGCACCTGTATATTTTTCCCCCCAGAAAATGACTTACAAGGCATTCATTCCTACTAGAGACCACTGCAAATGTATTGATTAAACGAGTAAACCACTCCTTTAACAAATAATAGAAAAAAATCTACAAGCCCAATGATTTTTCTTGCTTCCTGTGTTGATGTCGCCACACTTCCCAACCTCCGGTTCTTTCTGCATGTTTAGAAACACAATCTTTTAGCCTAAATTGAAAATGGGACAGAGCTCAACACACGGCAACAGATGTGCAGCAATATGTGTGAAGGGGGTAGGGCAGGAGGAAAGTGGGACTGAGTGAAGGGCGTGAAGAGGCAATGCAGAATAGAAGAGGGAGGAAAGAGGAAGAAGACGAAAGAATAAAGTGAGACAGGGGATGCTTATTGGAAGACAGGAGTACAGAAGGGGACGGAACGTGTGGAGAGAAGAGAAATGGAGAGGGCTTTAGAGGCGCTCAAACACTTTGCTCTCGCAGCACAGCAGATGCCACATTCTGTCTGGCACAGTGATCTGTGGGCCTGCGCTATTTATACCCTCGCCGTGTCACTTCAGGGCCAACACAACACACGCGGCACACACACACACACAAACACACACTAAAAGCATCAGAGTTCTGCAGCTCCCCTGCATGACTGAGATCAGGCAAGTTAGAGAGAGTCTCTGCGTGAGTTACAGATGGGAAACAACAGGACAGAACGGAGAATAAAGGCACATAAACGCTGACTTTTAATGCGGAGTGGGAGATTTTGCTTTTGCTTCAGTGTGCAGGCAAAAGCGTGAGAAAAGAGGGAGAGAGAAAAAGCTGTGGTCTGAAGAAGGCGTGGGAGAACTTTCACCTTTTGAGTCATCTTGATCAACAGCCAGAAAATTACATCAACTTTCAACCTCAAGTTGGAAAAACATTAAGAAGGAAACTTTTTCCTGGAGACAGAAAACAGAATAAAAAAATAAAATAAGGAGGAAAACTGGATAGAAAAAATGCTGCAACACCTTTTTTTTATTAAACAGCTTTTCAACTAAAAATAAAAACACATTCTGAATCACATCTTGCTTTATTCTCCTTTAGGTTCAAGCTTGATCATTTCACAGCTTGATTTAAAAAAAAGCAGCCCGCCGTGGACAACGAATGGTGTCTTTACTCCTGCCGAACGTGTAATCTCATCTGTGAAGCTATGTTGCATTGTTAAGAGGCGATGTTCCTGCTTGGTAAATGGCCTTTGTTTGCAATCAATCAGTCCAAATGTTACAGAGGCAAAGCAGGGTTCATTACACATCCACTCAGAGAGGCGACACTACGCTGCACATCCATCAACTTCACACACTACGGGGCCTGAGTGTTGGAAGGGCTAGCTGGTGGATGACAGCAGGGCTGCTCACGCACAAAAACAAACAAGCTCACACCCTAGCTCGTGACCTATAAGTTAGACGCAAAGTCACACAACTTCAAATAGGAACGAAGGCTTTTAAAGTGCAGGAATGTTTTATGCAGGTGCAATATGCAAGCCATCTTTGTGGGGTCACCTTTGATATTATGAAATATAAAACACTAAATCATGTTTATGTGACCTTTGATATAAAAAAAACCCTACCCACCTCCTGTTTTTGGTCATACAGGATATTAAAAATAAATGGGAGGCTAAATTAACCGTATGCAGTGTAAACCGGTGACTGAGCACTCCTGCTGACAGAGGTGCAGAAATGGAGCTGTGCACATGTGTGCACCACATACGCGTTGAATAAAACAACAAACACTTCCTCTCCTTTGAAGTGGACCCCGTCGCTCAGCCATCCTCACTCTGCACCCCCCCCCCTCCACAGTCCATCAGCAAGCCATAAATCTGAGCTCTCATCTGAGTCTCTGAAGTTCAGGAATGCCCGTGTGGGATTTGAGACCCAGTGAATTATGGGAGCACCTGGGCGGGGGTTGAAGGGGACGGGGGATCAGAGGGAGGGGGAGCTCAGCCATGATTATACCTATGAAGGGCAACATGCTGACAGCCAACGTGGTAGATTAATTAGTTCTGGTAGACGACTATCTTAGGTGTGGGTAATGTGCTTTTGAACTGTGAAACAAGCGTGAAAAACCAGCCTGCTTTCAGCGCGCATATGCCCGTTGCTTTAACTACCTAAAGTCTGCAGGACAGCCGTCTGCGTCCGATAGCAACCTGAGACGGAAGATAAAAGATGAGAGGAGGAGACAGAAAGTGGAATGCTTTTGAAGAGGCAGAGGGTTACAAAAACAAAGCATGGTCGAGGTCACAAGACCTAGCTTAATTGTCCATCTTGTGCAGAAAGGTCACATTCCTCATGCTTGCATGCTCAGAGCCTGACACGGGCACGTCCTTTGTTTGTGTCTTTGCCTGGATCTGTTTACCAGGTGTGTTGTGCTGAGCTCTCACTTTGCCTCTGTGTGTAGTTCACTGTAGCAGCATTATGGAGCTGTTACCAGAGAAATGACTCCTGACAGCTAACCATTTTCAACACTATCTTCTTGTGAATACCATTTTTATTTCTGTCAAATTTCCAAGGCTTTTGGAAAGGATGGAGTTATTGCAGTTTTTGCTCAAATATTAAAAATGACATTACGCACTACCTCACTTTGGTGAGATCTAAAAGATGCTCAGCTATTATACCACATGCAATTCTAGCTTAACTATAGTGAAAAACAGTCAAAGTTTGGTTTTTGTGTTGGATAGATTCTGTAAGATATGGTGGCTAAACGCATCCAATAAGGACTTTTCTGCAAGTCTCAATAAAATCATGAGATATTTGGAGAATCCATGCAGTGGTTAGATATATTAGCTATTTTGCAAACACCAAATAAAACAGGACACACACACACACACACACACACATGCTTGCATGTGCACAAAAGCAGGCAAATCATTATCACCTGTCACAGATCCTGCACTGATAATGGTGGCTGGTTTCTCATTAATTTTTCTTTTCAAAACAATAAATTCTCATGTTTCTGCAGACAACAGATTTGTGCTTTTGATTTGTAGTCTTCATTTCCTTGATTCATGCAAATTGCTTTGTAAGATTTTGGTAAATCTTCAACCACTTCATTAGTTAATTGAAAATACTCCTTTTAAAGTCCCTATAAAGCTCTGTGAAGGAGTTTTTACACAACAGTTTAAAAAGTAAAGAATTGAAAGCCACTTTTTTATAAGTCTTTGGATGTTTGATGGAAACGTTTGTGTTTTACATTCTGGAGCTGATTAGAGGATGCTCTAAAGGAAAAACATGAATTTAGATTTCTACTTGATATATTTAATGCTGTTCTGGGATTACATGTAAACTCCCTGTAATCTATTTAAATTCAGGATAATAAAACATATTTATTCATTTATGAATGGCTTCTTCTGTTTATTGTTTATTAGTTGGATCCCCAACTTGACAACTACTCTTGCTGGGGTCGTTTACCAACACAAGTCATAAACAGACAAAATAAAATACAGTTGTCAACCATAACCCAATAACAATCCCATAACATACATATGTTAGAATAAAATGTCAACAAACGTTTATCATGATACCACCCCATTAAAAACATAATTGACCGGTTAAAAACAAATAAAACCAAGCACCATTAAATCAAATGAAATTAAGAAAGGCATAAACCTTTTGCCATTACTTGGTATTGCCACATCAACCACAACAGCTGTCCTCTTTCTTGTCCACCACCACAATGTCCGGTTGGTTCGCCATCACCATTGTTGGTCTGGATCTGAAAGTCCCACAGGATCTTAGCTCGCTTGTTCTCTACCACCTTAGGGGGTGTTTCCCACTTTAACATCAGGGCTTCCAGGCCATACTCTGCACAGATGTTCCTGTACACTATTCCAGCCACTTGGTTGTGGCGTTCCATGTATGCTTTCCCTGCCAGCAGTTATGTGGTGGATTGTCTCAGGGGCCTCTTTGCAGAGCCTACACCTTGGGTCTTGTCTGGTGTGGTAGATCTTGGCCTCTGGTGTTCCTGTGCAGCCATGATGAGTGCCTCTGTGCTGTCCTTCAGTTGTGGTTTTGCTTTTGCATTGTTATTATGTTTAGCATGGAACATGTTGTTTATGTTATCTTGGATCTTTTATTCTCATTATTGATATCTAAGGAGGACCCACTTGAAAATGAGATGTTTCATCTCAAGTGGTTTTCATCCTCCGAAAATATAAATAAACTGAAGTGATCAAAGATTTAAATGACATCATTAGCTGTTTCTCCTACACAAGAATAACACAAAGCTCTAAACTGGAGTAAATAGATCCCTCCGCTGCTCCCTCTTCATCCTTGCTAGGGGAGCAGGTGTTCTGTCTCAGAACGCCTCGTCGCCCGTCTCAATTTCCTGATGGGTGGCGATAACTTTTGCCATTAAAATTGACTCGTACACATAGGCTAATCTCACTGATATATTTCAAACCCCAAGAGTACAATAAATCCCCCTATTTTCTTTTTTGAAGGGATCAATGACACCGAATTAATGAGGCGGTTCAGGGAAATCGAAGGAGTTGGGGTGAAAACGAACAAAGTGTGAATGAGTTAAAATAGATATCCGCCATGTTGTAGACCGTGCTTTATTACCGGGGACACGGGGACCTTTAGAAGATTTAGTTTCTTTTCCAGTGACATTGATTGTGTTGAAAATGTCTTTGTAAGTAGTCCAAATGATTCACCCCCCCACACGCTCTCAATCAATGCCCGCAGGACCTAAAATTGGCAAGATTAGCACAAGCCTGATAAAAGTAAAGGAATAGATTGAAGGAAAGAGGAGGAGAATCGATGGAACACAGTGACTACGTGCAATTTAAATAAGAACAACAGCCACATCTCTTTGTTTTAGGTTCATCTGTGCTGAATCAAAAATGATACAGCAGTCTGAATTTGGTGCAACCTTTCACCTTGATCTGTTCTGTTGCCAAAGCACGCCTGTTATGCAGAGCAGAAGGTTAAAACACAAAGGTTTGCTGCTTGAATTGCCTCTCAGAGCGGAAGGAGGCGAACCACTACACCCTGCATTGTTTCCCCTTTGGTTAAGGTAATTTGAGGGTGTCATGAAGTGCCAGACACTGAGCCTCACCCTGCAGTCATGTCAGAGGATAATTGCTGCTGCTGCTGCTGCTGCTGGCGTGGGAGGCCAGGACGCCTCAGCCTTGTTACAGGAAATGAGTCAGGTTACAGGTGTGACAGGAAACGGGAGGGGTTGCTTCAGGAGAGGTAGTCTTTTTAATCACATATATCATCCCGAGCATTGCATTACAACTTTTACTGCCAGATCCTTACAAGGCCATTGGAGATCGACTATAATATACATTTATGGACAGTCCTAAAAGTGTTTGTTGACCCATATGTGTTGATTGTAAGTGCCACAGTTTGACCCGGGGCCGTTTGGAGAGTGTGACTCACGTCAGAAGGGATCATAGAGATGTTAAACTCTGTTTTCCAAGCTGGCTCGCCATTAATCTCCAATGAAAGTAACTCAATAGGCACATATAGGTAGAATAAATATCCTCAGTAGATTGAAGTTGTTTCCGGGGCCCTTGCTGTGGTCCGGTGTAAATCACAGTCTCCAGCGACTACTCATTAGAGCAGAGTAGAAACTTGTAAGTGAAATCAACAACGTTTATGTGCCATCATTAGTCTTAAGCCTTTGAGTGAGTCAGTTTAACTTTAAATTTGACCACTTGCCTTTGCTGAATTGTTGTTCTCCTTGTTGATTTGACTGATATTAAAGGGACACTAGTTAGTTTTGACTTGTTTTTAGCACCCCCTAGTGTTCGTTAGTGAAACCAAAAGTAAAACTTATCTCCTCGCTGTGCGTTTGTCTTTTTAACACCTTAATCTAACTGCTGAAATGTCTCCCCAGCCTTTATTAGTTTCTACGGGAGCGGATCATCACTAAATTAAACAAATCAGCTGTGTTCATGATCTAAACATGCAGGAAACGTGCTGGAAGCAGACTGCAGAGCCAGGTAGGTCAAGCTCAAAAGTCCCAACAGACCGGACTGGCAACTGTGAAGTTGCAAGTGCGGTATTCTGGCCACAGGGGGCGGTAGGGGCTGGGTGGCCTTTCATTCACCCTGTAAAGGGTCATTTTAGCACATACTGGCGCAATAAAATTATTTTAAAAATATTAAAAAGTTGCAAAGTGTCCCTTTAAAATCCAGATGCAAAGGCGTAATGGTCCAAACTGTCAAAAGCAGAAAAGCAGGTGGTTGGTTTTAAGTTTATTTAGTCAGAAAAGAGAAGGGAGTATAAAACAAACAGCAAAAATCATAAAATATGATCGCTGTGCTTGCTCCAGCTATTTTAACACCAGTAAATGGACTGTAAAGATAAAATAACATCTATCCTGTAATTATGTTACTGTTGGAAGTCCCACTTTTCCTTTGTGCTCGCAATTATGAATCTCTTTTTATTCATGAAATACAGAACGTTAATGATGTCATTAATCTTCAGACGCAGTCTAGACATTTGTCATATTTACATTATTGCTTCTCGCTGATTTATTCAGACAATGTCTGTGAGAGCCATGGCCCATGTGCAACATTTGCCATTCACGCTAGAATGAACAGTAAATCAAGGGAGGTATATTACCACGGAAGGTAATACATCTGAGAAACCACTTCACACATCACTGAAACGTCATTGTGTTTCTGTGTCATGTGTGTGAACATGCAGAGGTGAAACTCGGGTTGGGGGGTTGGTTTGAGGGTGAGTTTGCTGATGCACCTCTGAGGTAGTCACAGAGCTGAGTCGGCATGTGTGTGCGCGCTGGCGTGCAGCCCACCGCTCTGATCAAGGACGTCACTCGACACTCTGACTGTGACTTTCCT
Source organism: Aphyosemion australe (assembly GCA_006937985.1). NCBI lineage: Eukaryota > Metazoa > Chordata > Actinopteri > Cyprinodontiformes > Nothobranchiidae > Aphyosemion > Aphyosemion australe. Next base: position 636,985 of record SSNS01000241.1, on the reverse strand, counting down.
TTGACACAGTGCTGACTCACCTCTGACTGGCATGTTTGAATTACCAAAAAAGAATGGAGTCAGCTTTAATACAAGTAGAGATATTATATGTATATATTTTTCTCCAATAGAAGGCAACCGATGTGTGAAAAGTGCTAAAGGCAAAAAAGGGAGTGAAGATAGTTTCTCATCTCCTGCATTAGAGTGTGAGATGAGAGGCTGCTGCTTGACTTAAAGCTCCGTTAGCCACTATAGGATAATATGATGGCTTTTATCGTAACGTTCTTTGTGCTTAAAGTTTAGTTTGAAACACATAGAGGATGGATTTGATTAAAATATCAATAGACAGAGCTTACGATTTTAGTAGCAAGTGTAGCAAACTCCATTTTTTTCTCATTCTTTTTTGTTAACGGCTACGTTTTTGATGCAAAATGCTGTTTAGGATTAGCTGGAATGTTTTTTATTTGCATGAAACCCAAGCACTGCATAATGAGTTCTAACGTGTGATGTGTTGCAAATGTTTCCTAAATATACCTCAATCTGAGATAATAATAATAATAATAATAATAATAATAATAATAATAATAATAATAATAATAATAATAATAATAATAATAAGCCACTTGACCTTGACTTGTGAACCTCTCCTGTGAAAAAATTACATAACAGAAAATATTAGAAGTAATATCTCAATTACAATGATGAATTCTTATAATTCCCCAAGAACACACATTACACCTACACACAGCAGCAATTTTCACTTTCAAGACCCGTATGGAGGCTGCATTCCATTTGGAAAAACCTCTGTCTATTAGCATTTATGTATGCAAAACTATAAAATGGGAATGCAGCCCTAATTAATACACAGCTCAGCTCTATCCAAATCAATCTGAATGACTGCATTCCAATTTAATTTAAATAAATTCCCATTTATTGACGTCAGATTCACATGCTTACATGATTTTCTGATGTCTTAGATTTGCTTTTGTAAAAAAAAACACAATAAAGCAACAAATCTCTTCTCAGTCCAGCTTTTAGAGTTTTGATTTTCCTCCTTGTGAGACAAATTGCCCTTCATAACTTATATGTTTTCATTCTTTAATGCTTACATTTTCCTCAGACGTTTGTCTTGAATGGTTAATGATTCCCTTTTAGTTCTAGCAAATTGGATCAAAGGCAGCTGGACGTCTCTTTTGATTCTTGAAGACATTTTTATTTTATCGACGGAGCTTTTTGATCTGAAAGGCAGGATTTCTACACCCTGGATGCCTGAGAATCTCCACAAGTGCCCTTCTCTCTGGTACAGTCTTGTCACACGTCAAGCACTGAACTGACCCAGATTCATGATACCACCATTTCACCTAACATCCAGCTGGGGCCAGTAACACACCTGTCACAATCTTTTCATCAAACGTTGGCTCTGTCTGCTTTGGATTTCAGTATTTTTCTTTTTTCATTTACAAAGGCTGATGGTAATAGCTGAATTCTTAGTGGGAATATTTAAAATGAGGTGGATTGTTTATATAGGATCCTTTTGTTAGGGTGTTTTTTAATCCTCAATTGCTGGTCAGTCCCTCTGTTTTGTAATATTTCTAATTAAGCTTAAGCTGAACCTTACACCTTTAGTTTAATCAATGTTTTCACATACTTACTAATTCCTGGCTGGACACTTTTCATTTTCTAATCAATTCCTCATTATTTTCTGTTTTAGTCTGCTTTAGTTTTAGTCATCTTACACTTATTAAGTAATTCCTGGTTAGCCTTCTTACCTACTCACAATACCACCACTAGTCTCACTTTTAGTTTTCTACTCAATGTCTTGTTGAAGCTCTGTCATGTTTCTAGTTTGAGTCTTCAATGTTTGAATTTTTGTGTTTGGTTTGTATGTTCTTTGTATGTAAATAGGTTGAGCATATGCAGAGTTGTTTTTCCCAGAAAAAACCTGTAAACAAACGCCATTGTCACTTTATTTTCTTATTCTCTAGCTTAGTAACACGCCGCTTTCAAACTTTTCCAGCGGTGTTTGATTTGGTCGATACGTTGGAGAATTCCTGCTTCCTGCATCTTTAGATGCACTTGAGTGTATAATTCTGCATTTTTAGCCTTTCGGTCATCGAGACGTTCAGTAACATTGAGCTCCCGTAGTGTTTCCAGTAAAAAAATTGTGTCGGCAATAGACCACTTCTGTTTACCTCCTGCCATGTTTTCCACTTGTCCTGAGCGTCTGCAAAGGTGGAAAGACATCACGCTGAAGTTGCACACATGCACAGTGGACGTTGTTTTACTCCAACAATCCGAATGGGTGTGTACATGGACGTCAATCGGAATGATGATCGGACAAAATCACCTCTTTCAATCGGATTGCAATTTCATTCCGATCGGGCCGAATTGGATCCAATTGATCTGATAGGGCATTCATTCTGATTACTTGTGCCCATGTAAACGTTGCTATTGTCATGTTGATATTCTGTTAGTTTTTTAGTTTTAGTCTTTAATGTTTTTTGTAGTTTGTTAGTTTACTGTCTAATGGGCTCGACACACGGGAGGCGACATCGCCTCTCCTCCATTCATTTTCAATGAGACAAGCGCATCAAAGCGATAATCGCTCGTGCACACGCGAGCCAACGACGCGATCCCAGAAAGTTGAACATTTTTCAACTTTTCATCGCTGTCGCTCGGACAAGGACCAATCAGGGGAGGTTTCATTGACTGACCAATGAGCGGACAGGATGCTTCTCAGCACATCTCCAGGCAAACATGAAGGAAAAATTAATACTTTCCGTGTCTGATGTCCCAGAGCTTTACAAGATTCCCTTAACTCTAGCAAAACCTTGTGAGACTTCATATCTACCGCTTTTTCAACTCTGAACTGCTTTAATAACCCAAAATTTCCTCCAATCTGACGGCCAATCAAAACAATGGAAGACTTGCTATTCGCCCTGGAACATGGCGTCGCTGGCTTTTGCCACTTGTTGCCTCCCGTGTGTCAGGTTATAAAAGCGATGAGTTTCGCTGATCGCCTCCCGTGTGTCGAGCCCATTAGTTTGATCACCTTACACCTTTAGTTTAATCAATGTTTTCACATTTTCAGTAATTTCCTGGTTGGCCACTGTTAGTTTTCTAGTTTTAGTCTTCAGTGTTTAATATGTCATTATATATAATTCCATTGTTCATTCTTGTGTTTGTTCTCTTCTTGCTGCTGTAAAGCACATTGAATTGCCTTTGTGTAGGAAATGCGCTATATAAATAAAGCTGTCTTGTCCTATTTGTGTTCTTTACTGTTTTAATAATTAAGGAGCTTTTTTTAATGTAAAAACTATTTTGAAAATTCATTTTAATTTAGATTTTTTCCATATAATTTTTATTTTTTTGTATATAATATTTTCTAACCAAAGGCAAAAAGTTTGGACCCAGGTAAAGATGGAATAAAGAATAAAAAAGATATTTGGACATTTTTATTCTGTTTTAAACTTCAAGCATTTAACAAAGTTTTTTTTCCTACAAATTGGAACCACTTGCTGCAACCTTGGACGTCCAGACAAAAAGTCTTGTCTTTTGCTTTGCTGTGTTAGACGGCTTTTATAAAAACCAAAAACATTCCCCTTAGAATGATCAGGTGAAAGGATTTGGCTCAAAAATTAAAGAAAAAACAGCCAGGGTCAAAGAAAAGTAGCGAGAAGAGAAAAAAAAACATCAAAAGAACTTTTAAAAAATCCCTTTAAAAAGCTATTTCTCATTTCCACTTCAAAACATCACAAGACAGTCTGGACAATGAAAGGCGACTTGGGACCTGTGGACAGAACTGTGTGTACCTTCTGTTTCAGGTTAGGGCAGGTTAACACAGCTTTTCTCTTTTTAGTGCTTTTTTATATCAGTGGAAATACTAAAGTGATTTTCTCTGTGTTTCAAGGTAAAATACAATCAGATGTTGTTGCCATCGTGGACACAGAACAGATAGATCTGAACTCGCCTGCCTTACAGTCCTGACAAGAAAAAAAAGAACCAATCATAAAGGCTTCTTTGGGCTAAAGGTATATCCCCTCAGTTGTGAAACTCTTTATCTTTCTGAGAATCCTATATTAGATAGTGATCTATGACCTTTAGTGAGTCAAGCTGAATCCTTTTCTAACGTAAAGATCTTCTCTCATACCAAGAGAAAAACCAGCATCTAGCTGACATCCTGGTTCATATTTTCAACCCAAGCCTCTGCTGCCTCCTTATTACCTCTCACATAGCTACCTAACCGATTTTCACTTTTTCTCTGTTACCTTTAATCATTTCAATGTAATGGTGCACCATTAAAGGGAGAAAGAAGAGAAAGCCCAATGTACTTACAGCAGCAAAACATGCAATTTACATAGAAATTGCCAAATTACGCAGCATGCTTAAAGCCGCTGGACGCCATGACTCAAAGTGACTATAGTGAGTAACCACAACCTGACTTCAGCAGCCTCCAGCCAACACAAACAAGAGAGCCAGTGGTCAGCCAGCAGCAGGGAATGTGCTGTTTCAGCAGGTTGTTGGTATTTTGTCATCAAGTATCACACGTCCTCTTGCCCTTCTGAGCATCGATTCTCGCTACCCTTCAGGCAAGGAGAGGATAAAATCCTCGATGCAAAAAAACCCTGTGAAAATAGTCACATATTTCAATGCATTTGAGAAAGAGGAAGCTTTCATGCATACATTTTAGGATCCAAATGAACAGATTAAAATCAGAGTCTGCATCAGACATACCTGAAC